>JAVJIF010010671.1:0-108108 GCA_038442645.1 Agave tequilana
TGTACAGGATCAAACTGTTAATACCACTGTTTAGGACTATGTCAAACCATAAAAAGATTTCTTCAATCTAACATGGTCTTCTTTGCCTCAACAATGAATCCCTATGCCTGATGCATATAAATCTTGCCTTCAAGCTCATCGTGCAAGAAGACAATCTTCACATCAAGACGCCAGAGCTACAAATCAAACCAAGTAACTATGACAAGCAGATAAACGCATGGAAGTGTGCTTCATACTGAAGGGAACACTTCATTGAAATCCTCATCTTCCCTTTGAAACTTGATAATCCACTTTGGCTTGAAAATTATAAACATCAGGTTGTAGGTTAGTTCTTTGAGCACGAGTAATTCCATGCTACAATCTAGCTAGATAAATAATTTAGTTTTCTTCAGAAAAATATAAATCTTAACTCTATAATATTAATATACAATAGTTTCCTCCAGTAAATCATTCTTTCGATTTGTTAATCATTTGTATTATACACACAGTTAAATATAATCTAGTATTAAAATTCCGAGCAGACACAAATTAAAGTTGTCACCTAGTTCTATTCTGATGGCCTAAATATAGTGTATTCATGCTTATAATGTGATATAAATGCGGTTTCAACTGTACGTGGAAGACATGAAAAGAAATCAGAAAAAAATCATTGGTTTGAAGGATTATAAAGAAGTCACGGCATATATATTAATGAGTAGAGAGAATTTATAATAATCATGCTGATTTCCCCTTTTTTTTTTTTTTTAACTTTTTATTATTTTTGCAGAGTGAAGAACCTTGACGGCAACAATAAAACTTATGTGCAAGTTTGCAATTTTGGCTTCGACGTAGCTCACGTAATGCCTATGTTGGCAGCAACACTGGTAGCTCTGTAGAGCTGAGATTATTGGAGTATGTTGCATCACCTGCGACGAACAGCAAGCAATACTTTCTGGCCAAACTTGACATGAAAAAAGATATACAACCGAGTACGTTGGGCTTGTCTGAGAAAGTTATTGGCTAAACTGGTGAAATCTGAGTCTGAATAACCAAACCAACTCAGCGTTTTTTCACCATCCCTATGAAGTACGTTAAACCGATACATGTTGTCCCTCCCAAATGCCAAAGTATCTATTTCATTGTCTGCCAATGAACTTTTCTTGATCTATCCATATAATGATTCACCACACTGGCAGCATGTAAAATGTCAGGATGGGTGCAAGTCATATAGATGCATGACACTTCCAACTGCACAATTAGAGTCTTCACAGGTTCGACATCAAGCATATCAAATCGCTCTGACACCTTCTTGTTGTATTTCTGCTGAGATACAGCCAATTTTTCTTCTGGCATGTTCCTATGAATCCCAGATTCTTTTTAGCCTCGCCCAAGTCCTTCATATTGAACTCACACTACTTAGCCAAGCTTTCAATCTATGAATCTCAACCATGTCTGCAATCAACAAACATTGGCATATAAAAATAAATAAATAAAGAAGCCATCACTAAGATTTCAATGATAAACACAAGCCTCATACAAACTCCTGGAACAGCCATACCCAATCATGAGAGAATCAAATCGTAAATATTACTACCAGAGAGACTATTTCAAATCATACAAAGATTTCTTCACTCTGCACACATGATCTTTGCCTTCAAGCTGATGCATATAAATCTTCTCCTCATGCTCATCGTGCAAAAAGATCACTTCACATCAAGATGCTAGATCTACAAATCAAACAAAGCAACTATGACAGAATACGCGAATAGAAGTGTGCTCATGAATGGAGTGAACACTTTATTGAAATTCACACCTTCCCTTTGATGATAGTCCTTGGCTACCAAGCATGTTTTATATTTTGTAGATTCTACCCCTGGAGTTTCTTTTTTCTTCTTGAAGACCCATTTGCAAGACAGTTATTTTCGTTCCGATGGCAACTTCACAAACCCTATGTCCATGTGGGGAGGTGATCTAAAAATCAAGGTGATAGAGTTTTTAAACTCAATTTGATATGACACAGGTGTTTGAAGCAGAGAACGGGTCAGTTGACAGCTCGGTCGATCAACATGCACAACAACAACAACAGATGACAAGGTCAATCGACTGCCCGGTCGACCAACGTGCACAAGAGTAGAAGGAATAGGTCGGTCGACCGACCCACAAGATGAAAGTTGGGAATGCAGCATTTGGTTGACCGCCCGGTCGACCGACTAACAGAGTGCAACATTTAGCTCAAAAGGCAGTCAGTTGATCGACCAACAGAGAGCAGCAAAGGAGTGCTGGGCAAAGTAGCTAGGGTCGACCACCCGGTCTATCGCTACAAGGGGTCGATCGACCGCCTGGTCGACTGACAGTCAAAATTTGGCTGATACCTATTTGGTTTCTGATCTCTTTTCTGATCCGGTTTCAGAGTTTTTTTTTTTCTTTTCTCTGTGGATTCTCTGGCTATATATAGACGGGTGTTGTACCCTTATTTGTAATCTGTATTGATGATTTGATTAATAAGATCTCTCTCCCTTCTGTCATGAGGACTTAGGTAAATTGCCGAGCCTCGTAAAATCTCGTGTTTTCTACTTTGTTCTCTGTTCGTGTGTTTGTGATTGATCTCGACAAGTCTGATCGTTATTCTGAACCTCCAGAGGACACAGCAAGTGGTATCAGAGCTTCTAGGTTCGTTGGGATCGATGGAGTAGATTGTTTTGGAAAATCCAATCTAGTCTTTTGTTTGGAGGCAAAGTTTCGACCTTTATCTATTTGGATCTATTTTCACTGATTTGTTTTTGCAGTTGTGGTTTGATTTTCTAGAGAATATGTTCAAAGTCAATCAATCAAGGGTGAAGAACGTGAATATTCACCAATCGAAGATCAATGTAGTGAAGTTCGATGGCACGAACAACTTCGGTATGTGGAGATGTGAGTAGATGGATGCGCTATCCGCATCAAACTTGAAAGACTCTCTTCTATATGACAAGAAACCAGAGGAGATCTCGGAGAAAGATTGAACAAGATGAACCAGAGAGTGTGTGGCATTATCAAATCTTATTTGACACAGAATCTGAAGTATCATGTGATGACAGAAACTTCCGCTAGGAAGATTTGGGAGATTTTAGAGAGCAAGTATTTAACGAAAAGCATCGTGGTCTGCTTGCATCTTAAGAGTAGACTTTACCGCTTCCAATGAAGACGGGGTTTCCATCGGTGAGCACATGAACAATTATACAAAACTTCTTGCAAATCTAGCTAATGTGGATGAAGTGATCAAGGACAAAGACAAGGCGTTGGTCGTGTTGAGCTCTCTTCCATTATGAAACCTTCGTTCTCACTCTTATCAATGGTAAACAATCCCTTAGCTACATTGAGGTGTCAGCTGGTCTTGTGAACTATGAACTGAGACGGAAGGATAATGTGTCCTCCAATAGTACATCAATAGAGGCGTTGACTATAAAGGGAGAAGTTCCAATCAGATAGGAAAAGGCAATTGTGAGAGATCGAAATCCATGACTGATTTAAAGAAGAACCGGTGTGTTTTCTGCAAAGAGAAAGGACACTGAAAAGTTGACTATTCGAAGCTCAAAAACAAGGAGTCGATGCCAGAAAATAAAAATTTCACAAGTGAAGAGTTCACAGGTGGATGGTTCAGATTCTGACTCATCAGTTATTTCACTTACTATCACTACCCCTACAGTTTGCTACTCAGATATTTCTGAGTAGGTATTGGATACTGGCGCTACCACCATGTTTTTCCCAAACAGGATTGGTTCACTTGCTTTGAGAAGCTAGATGGTGGTTTGGTGCAGATGGGTGATGACTTTACTAGCAGCATGGGTGGAGTAGGCACAATCTTTATTAAAATGTTTGATGGGATGATAAGGGAGCTGAAAGATGTGATGTGAGATACGTTTCTCAGATGTGATAAGAACCTTATTTCAATTGTAGCTCTAGAGGCACATGATCTAGAGTTTTCTGGTAGAGATGGAGTTCTCAAGATGCTCAAAGGCTCTATATTGTGTTGAAGGGTGTCAGGAACAATAACCTATATTGCATGAAGGTAATATTGTTACAAGACAATTGATAACTTTAGTTGGTTCAGATGATTCGACCAGGCTATGGCATATGAGGCTGGGACACACAAGTGAAAAGACTTTGCAACCTCTTGCAAAGCAAGGATTTTTGAAGAGTGTCAAGACCTATAAATTGAAATTTTGTGAATATTGTGTCATTGGCAAGAAGACTAAGGTGAAGTTTGGCACCGCTATTCACTGCACAGAGGAGATTCTTGATTACATTCATGTTTGGGGTATAAATCACCTAGAAGGAGGGTGAATAAGTGATTGCTATACTAAATGGCAAATAATGCGGAATTAAAATTACTTGCTAGCAACCTAGCAAATACCAATCACAACTTAAGAAATACTTACAAATAAGTAAACAATATAAGTGTGCAAGTAAGTAAAGAGAGAAAGAGTAAGCAATCGCAAACACGATGATATGTTCCGAGGTTCGAGCCATTGCTCTACGTTCCCGCCTTTAACACTATGAAGGATTTTCACTATGACCAATCTCACTAGATCGTCAATCGTTGCAAGTTTTTACTAGAACTCAATGGACTCACAGGTCCTCTCTCGCGGTGCCGCAACACCAACACGGAGCTCACTAGCTCACTTGAGGCCGCAACCTCTACAGCTTCTCAATAGAAGAAAATTAGTGATCTTCACTTAATCATAAATGTCTCACAAGCAAAATCTTATAATCAAGATGATGAGGGGAAACTCTTTGGATTGCGTAGTGGAAATAGCTTGTAGAGAAGTAGAAGGAAGGCTCAAGCTAAAAATCAAGAATATGGAATTTTGCTCAAAAGGAAATCTTTTACGAAAATGCTAAATCTTGATGTAAACTTGTAAAAACTTGATCTAAACTTTAAAAATCTTGTTTTAGAGTTTTTCTACAGTCCCACTATTTATAGAGGATGAAAACATGAGTAGAAGACCCAAAAGAGTCGTTGAAATAAGATCCAAAAAAAGACAAAACAGAATATAGCCGTTGGGAAAAATACAGAAGAAAATTCTTCTATCGGTCGACCGTCAACGGTTGGATTTCTAACCGTTGGGGATAGCGATCGACTGGGGCGGTCGACCGGACCCAACCGAGAGCAAAGCTCTTGCAGTCGGTCGACCGCCGGTCGACCGAAGTGCACAAATGCACTTTGGTGCATGTCGGTCGACCGCTCGGTCGACCGATAGAGTAATTTTGCTCTGTCTACGGTCGACCAGTCGGTCGACCAACAAAGGGCCAAAGGCAAGGTATAGAAATCTTTTTGAAACCAATCTTTTTCTGACAAAATAATTTTTGATCTTTAAAAACAAAATAAAGTTCTAGGGACTTATAGAACCAATGTGTGATCATTGATCAACACAAAACAAAGTTCGAACCATATTTTGTAAAAAAACACTTTTCTAAATCAAAAACCCGATTTTTTTGAAACTCGTTTTTCGAAACTCGATTTTGAAAACGATAAAGGGAATAGTTATGAACTCCTTTTAAAAACACAAAGGAGTATGAAATATGTGTGTGTGTCAATCCCAAAAGCTATCAACCTATATCATCTTGGTTTTAACAAACGACTATAAATCTTATCTAAAATACAAAAAGTAAAAATACAAATATTGATATAGTCTTCTCTAGTATACTTAATCCTTGAGCTCTTCTATGTGCTTAGACTCTGGGATCTACTTCTTCTTGGCTTCCAAATGTGTGAGTCTTGTGATGGGGCTGAACTGCAACAAATAGCTAACCTAAAACTTTGTTAAACAAAATTGTTAAAAACATAACTACGTATGTTTTGTTATCATCAAAACTTGGGCTAATGGCCTTTGGCCAACAGTCTCCCCTTTTTGATGATGACAAAACACATGGAGTTATCACAAATAATTTGGAAGAGACTTCAAGCAAAGCTCCCCCTAAACACATGCATATATCAAAATGTGATATATAAGTTAGATGCATCAATAAAAGCATATGAATAAGATATATCAATCAAGCTTTATGCAACCCATCTATGCATACCAAGAATACAAATTACAACGGTTGTATGCACAAACGGTTTCCTCCAACCAACCAATAACGTCCAACCTCCAAAACAAATGGTAGATGGTTGGTTTACAAAGAACATAAAAATACAAACATACCACATAACACACACAGAAGATATGTATCAAATATATCAACAGAAAGAAAGATATGCATAACTTCCCAAAGATAATAGTGATATCGTAAAATAAATTTGTTCATACAGAGGTTCATGCCAACCTCAAAACAAGTTACATACCACAAAATAAGTACTGCAACATATGTCCACCAAATACTACACGTCCACAAATAAAAAGTACATAAGTAAAACTCAAATAAAAACACCCAAGATGACACGATGTAGGAAGGGGCTGCGAGTGGCCTCTTGGAAGTGGAACAGGCCAAGCGTTCCTACTGTAGGTCTCGTCGACACAAGTCTGGAGATAGCGAATAGAAGTGCAGATGTATTGCAGGTCATTGTCAACTCTGTGCTCCATTCTTTGAAAAATTGTGGTCATCTTCAGATCATGCTTACCAAGCTGAGCAGAGAGAGCTGAGTATGAATCAAAAGAGGCTGAAGGGATCCAGAGACAACAGCAGGAATGATAGGAGGGGGCTGAGGAGCAGGAACATATTCCCTAGCACGCATCCTCTTTAGGAGAGTGCTGTTGATATCAACAAACGGTTCGATGGACCGCTCAGCAGAAAGATCAAATTTTAGCTGTTTGAGGAGGCGGGTTATGAGCATCCCAAATGGCAAGTGCCGGTTTGGATCAGGAGGTGCTCAGAAGCTATGTAATCGATGATGAGCTTGGGAATGTTAACTCTAATGCCTTTCAGAAGGTAATAGATCAAGCGGGGAGCAGAACCCCGTGTATGACTATATTCTCCTGATTTTGGTAGGAGATTATAGAACACGATTTTGGCTAGGACTTGGGCGGCGAGTGTATACTTCACCTCCTCATTCCTAACTAAAGCGGGGTTGTCATCATCGTGAAGCAGAAGAGATGCGATGAGGGCAGATTCACCATCAGGATATTCAAAATTATAGAGATCAGCATTGTAAATATCTACACTCTCATAGGAGCGGTGTAGTAGATGGTCAAAACGATTTAGAGAAATGTTAATGTCCTTGCCTAGAACCCTGGTCTGATGTGGTTGTTTTGGAAAGTCAGATTAGAGTAGAAATAGTGCACAAGCTCATGATAAACTGGTTCCTTAATGGTAACGAGATATTCAAGGGAGCTTGTGTTCAAAATGCTTGTTAGATTTAGGTGCTCAAAATCAGTGAGCGCAACAGTTCCACCAGAAATAACATGCTTATTATGAATTACTGAAAATTTATGAGAAGCATTCTGAGAAACAAAAGGTTAGAAAATGGTTCGTGCTGTTTATCCTTCTCAGATCTAGTCCTTTTTGACATGGTGAAGATGATAAATTAGGATTTGGCACGAAATATAGAAAGATTTTTAGAAAAACTATGAAATCAAGAAGATTTTAAGAGATAAGAGACTATACCTTGAAAAACCTAAAATTCTCCTTGAAATCAAACTGATCTGAAGGTTGAGGAGAGATCCAACCAAGTTTAAGGTTTAATTAGAGATTTGAAGTGATTTGGGAGGATTAGAGGGAAGAAAAATAGGGGGGAGAAGAAGAGGGGTTCGGTAGAGATGAGAAAATGAGAGAGATAAAGTTTTAGGGCTTTTAAAAACGGGGAAAATAGCAGCAGACCCGACTCACGGTCGACCGCCTGGTCGAGCGGGGTCTAATCGAGAGCAACTCGGTTATAGTCGGTCGACCGGCTTTAGGCCAAAATATTTTTTTTGTATAACAGCTTACTTCGGCCGACCGCCCGGTCGAGCGAACCTACTCCAGATCAACTCGATCGACCGGTCGGTTGACCGGAACAACCCTAAAAACAGTTTTAAAAGGTAGGAATTTTAGGGTTTTGAAAATATTTTACAATGGATATTTTATACATAAAAATATATAAATAACAAATATCTTATAGGCATGAAAACACATGAAAACGATATCAAAATTTTTATTTTTATTCTATTAATATTATATTAACAATATATTTTTCAATAATTAACTCATATATTAAGCTATTAAAAACAAGATATTGAAGCCGAATACCCTTAACAGGTTCTGAATTTCTCCTCGTCATTCCTCTAGATAAGAGTTGAGGCGCACAATTGCTATCTTGATTTATTGCTTAAATTTGATTTAAATACAATACCCAATCACAAGATAGATATATAGACAAAATATATATATACACGTGTCTATATACACATATATGCAAAGATATCTATCAACCAAGTGAGCATGAGAAAATACTTTACACATGGGCAAGCAAATCATGGGCTAGTAAAGAACAAAAGCAATGTTAACAAACTAGCTCAAATATAGGGAAGCTATTAAAACAAAAATAGGCATGTATTCACAACTAAAGCGTATTACCACAAAAGAAAAACTAGCTAATCTTACGCATGTATAGATCTAACCAGAGATGAAATTTTTAAGTTGAGAAGTTACCAAAGCATGTGCAATCTCCAAAATAGGTGCCTCTTAATAGCGATGCAATGTGTCGGTTGATCCTTTGAGCTTCGATGCATCCACAATCAAGGCACCATCTCCCTCTATGCCTTGGAGGAGGATGACACACTTACATCAATTAAGTTTGGTGTGTTCTTTGGTACTCAAATCTTTTTGGGTCCTATAGGGTTAGTACTTTCTCGAACCGAAACATTTTTATTTAACATGTTTAACTCAAATGGCCTTTGCGGTCGCAATGTGCACATGTGTACAATTTGTCATACATGAAAGCATGCTTATGTTGATGTGTATGTGCATGTTGTGCATGTTTTTTATGGTATGTGTTAGATGAATGAGGTGCATGTTTCTTTTGGGTTTTTTCCTTTGGAAACATAGAAGCAAATTTGTTCATGTCAAATACACACTTTTTCAAAGTGGTTATTCAAAACATCAATACATTTTTGGATATCCGAAAATTCATTTTGTTAAAAGTAATGTTAGGGCTTTTAGCCTTACAAACAAGTTTGTATTATCAAAATTCCTTTTTGTTTTCTCAAAAGAAATAGATAAGTCATTTTTCTCTTTAAAGAGTATTTCTAGCTTATTTTTTAGAAAATCATTTTCCTTTTTCAATTTTTTATTTTTTACAAGAGAAATTTCATATCTATTTTGTAATTCTTCAAAAAATTGTGCAAGTTCATTCATAGTTAAATCATTATCTTCTAAAGAGGTTTCGAGATGTACCATGGAAACTTCCTCTTCGTTTGCCATGAAGCAAACGTGTGCGACATCAATATCCATCTCGAAATCCGTTTCCAAATCATCCCAAGTGGCTACCATCGCCTTCTTCTTCTTATGCATGTTCTTGGAGGTAGTGGCTTGAAGTGAGGGGCAATCCGCAATTAGATGACCCGTCTTCTTGCAGTGAAAGTAAGGACCCATCTCCTCCTTTTCGAATCTCCCTTGATGTCTTCCTCTACGGAAGTTGCTTTTTCTTCTCTTTTATAAAACATCTTGCCCACTTTCCTAATGAGCATGGCAAAGTCCTCATCACCGTCTTCTGACGATTCTTCATCATCAAAGGATGATGAAGTAGCCTTGAAAGCTATCGCTTTTTTCTTTGGAGTCTCCCTTTCTTCTCTTACCTTCATTTTCATCTCATGGGTTTTGAGATATCCAATAAAGCCGGAGAAGTCCATCTCCTCTCTATCGTTGAGCTCCTTGAGGGTTGTTGCCTTGACTTCCCAAGCTTTGGGAAGAGCTCTAATGACCTTCTGGATCTTTTGGTCATTGTCAATGGTGTCACCTAAAGAAAAACCATTAGTGATCTTGGTGAACTGAGTAAGCATCTCATCGATACTTTCATTTTCAAGCATATAAAAGTTCTCATATTGAGAACGGAGCAAATAAACTTTAGATCTCTTGACTTGCGACGTCCCTTCATGAGTAATGATAAGATCATTCCAAACCTCATAAGCGGATTTGCAATTAATTACACGAGAAAGATCATCATCATTTAATACTTGTGTAGTGCATATTGGACTTTAGCATTGGCCTTATAGTCCTTAGCGGTTTCTTCGGATCATGTATCCTCATCACCGTGATGTTTAACAAATTCTTTGATAATGATTTTGGCAACTCTAACTCCTAGGGACTTAAGGAATAGGTTCATTTTGACCTTCCAAATAGGGAAGTTCAACCCATCAAATTTGGGTGAGGACTTAGTGCTAGAGAAGTCGTGTGATGCCATGAAAATAAGTAAAAGTGCACAAACACATAACAAATGCAACAAGTGAATATAGACAAATGAAAGGATCTCCTTAAGGTGGTTAAACCAAAAGTAGAGTTAGGCTTTGACACCAATTGTAAATCACCTAGAGGGGGGTGAATAGGTAATGGCTATACTAAATGAAAAATAATGCGAAATTAAAATTCTTGCTAGCAACCTAGTAAATACCAATCACAACTTAAGAAATACTTGCAAATAAGTAAACAATATAAGTGTGTAAGTAAGTAAAGAGAGAGTAGAGTGAAGGGAGAAAGAGTAAGCAATCGCTAACACGATGATATGTTCCGAGGTTCGAGCCACTGCTCTACGTCCCCGCCTTTAACACTATGAAGGATTTTCACTATGACCGATCTCACTAGATCGTCAACCAACAACAACAACTAAGCCATTCGTCCCAAGTATTTGGGGTAGGCTACATGAACCAAAAGAGAATTACACCAGATCGGGCACATGGATCAGCTTTCTCCACTCATTCCTATCGAGCAATATGCCTTCATTAAGACCTTTAGCATCTATATCTTGTCGTATTACCTCCATCCATGTTTTCTTCGGTCTCCCCTGCGCTCTTTTAACTTGCCCTAAATTGATACGTTTTACTCGCCAGACTGGCGTATCTGTAGGTCTACGTCGCACATGACCAAACAATCGTAGGCGGTTTTCTCATCTTTTCTTCTATAGAGGCTTAGGGGTGGCAGACGGGTCGCGATCCGCCAGACCCGACCCAGAGTTAGTGGGTCTGGGTTTGGGCTAATCGGGTTTGGGTCGTAATCGGGTCGACCCGTCTGACCCGATTATTAAATGGGTCGGGTCGACCCGAACCCGCCAGACCCGCTAGACCCGATTATTTTCTCTCCTCCTCGGCCTCCTCGCCTCGATCTCCTCCGTCGCCGCCTACGCCTCCTCCGTCGCCGCCCACGCCTCCTCCTCTTTGCCTAAATTAAATTGTCAAAAAATATGCGTAAGCCCATTTTCGAACCAATAACCTCTAGTGTATGAATTTAGTGCGATGGCCAACTATACAACCTAACAATTTGATAATATAGTGTAAAGAATTTGTATTTAAGGTTTAATAATCGGGTCAAACGGATCGGGTCGACCCGACCCGACTAAGTCCGGGTCGGGCTGGGTTTGAATTTTTGACCCGTATAATAATCGGGTCGGGTCGACCCGACCTGATTATTATATGGGTCGAGCAGTAATCGGGTCAGGTCGACCCGCCCGACCCAATTGCCACCCCTATAGAGGCTACACCTGTCTTAGTACGAAAATCCTCATTTCTCAGCTTATTTCTCCGCGTGTTACTACACATCAAACGAAGCATGCGCACCTCTGTTACACTCATCTTCTGGGCATGATATCTCTTTATAGCCCAACATTCTGTGCCATATAACAAAGCTGGCCTAATAGCAGTCCGATAAAACTTTCCCTTCAGCCATAACGGAATGTTACGATCACATAAAAAACCTGTTACGCTCCTCCATTTCAACCAGCCGGCTTGGATCCTATGGTTGACATCACTATCGATCTTCCCATCCTTTTTGATAATAGAACCCAAGTACTTAAAATGACTACTCATCGATATTTTTTTCCCATCTAGTCTCACAATACCATAATCTCAAATTCCCTGTTTATTGAATTTACACTCCATATACTCTGTTTTGGCCCTACTTAATCTAAAACCTCGAGATTCTAAAGTTTGCCTCCATAACTCCAATTTGGCATTTACCCCAGCTCTCGTCTCAGCGACTAGGACAATATCATCAGCAAATAGCATACACCACGGTATCTCATCCTGAATAGCTCTAGTAAGATCGTCCATCACTATGGCAAATAAGAATGGACTCAATGCAGATCCTTGATGCAATCCAATTGTGATAGCAAAATCACTTATTATGCCTCCACAAGTTCTGACATTTGTCACTACTCCATCGTACATATCCTTGAGTATGTCAATATATCTGATAGGGACTCCCTTTTTTATCAATGTCCACCATAATACCTCTCTTGACACCTTATCATAAGCTTTTTTAAAATCAATAAAGACCATATGCAAATTTCTCTTCCCCTCTCGAAGTTGCTCTATAAGTTGATGAAGCAAATGAATAGCCTCTGTCGTCGATCGCCCTGGCATGAACCCAAACTGGTTCTCTGATATTGTAACATTCTGCCTTAACCTGTGTTCAATTACCATTTCCCAAGCTTCATGGTGTGACACATGAGTTTTATTTTATGATAGTTTGAGCAACTCTGGATATCACTTTTGTTCTTATAGAGAGGTACTAAGATACTCTTCCTCCACTTATTTGGCATCTTTTTAGTTGTCAGATCTTGTTAAAGAGGTTTGTCAGCCATCTCACGCTCACCTCTCCTAAGCATCTCTATATCTCAATAGGAATTCCATCTGGGCCAACAACTTTCTTGGACTTCATCCTCTTCAAGGCCTCTTTAACTTTAGATTCGCTAATTCTGCGTATATAATTATGGTTCATATCCTGGCAGTGAATGGTAAGGTCATCCAAATCTTGAGTAGAATTACCATTGAACAATTTATTAAAAATACTCTCTCCATCTTTCTTTGATTTCTTCATCTCGAACTAAAGCCTTCTGATCCTCATCTTTGACACACCTCATAGTACATAAGTCTCTAGTCTTTCTCTCTCTTATTCGAGTAATTCTATATATGTCCTTTTCAACCTCTTTGGTGTCCAACTTCTCATACACTTCTTTATACACTTTAGCTCTTACATTCTGAACAGTTTTCTTAGCCTCTTTATTGGCTAGCTTATACCTCTCAAAACTCACTCTATCACAATTTTTCTTTAAATCTCTATAAGAGTCTCGTTTGATCTTAATGACAGCTTTTACCTCTTCATTCCACCATGATGTGTCCTTACATGGTGGAACACCACCCTGTGACTCACCAAGTATATTTTTAGCTACTCTTTCAGTGCAGCTAGCAATTTTTTTCATGTTATATTGGGATCATCTTGGACTTTCCAATCTGCTTCATGTACTATTCGATCTACAAAAACTCCTTGGTTACCTTTTTTTAGCCGCCACCACTTAATTTTAGGATCTAATTTACGTTTAATTTTTCTAAATCTCCTTCTAATCCGAAAATCTAAAATTAAGAGTATATTGGCTTACTACACTCTTACCCGGTACTACCTTACAATCCATACAACAACCTCTATCTACTTTTCTAGTTAAAAAAAATCTATTTGGTTCGCACTAGAACCACTTCTAAAAGTGATAAAGTGAGACTCTCTCTTCTTAAACCAAGTATTCGCTAAGATCAAATTATATGACAAAGCAAAATCTAGAATCGAGTTACCCGGTTCATTTCTTTCCCCAAAATCAAATCCTCCATGTACACTATCAAACCCATATCGACTAGTTTCTACATGCCCATTGAGGTCACCGCTTATGAAAAGCTTTTCTCTAATAGGTATGTCTTGCACAATCTCATCTAAATCCTCCCAAAATTGACGCTTACTTGATTCATCAAGTCCTACTTGTGGTGCATAGACACTAATAACATTAAAAATCTCCCTACCTAAAATAAGTTTAACTAGTATAATCCTATCACCCTTTCTTCTAACCTTCACTACATTCTCAAGCAATTATTTATCTATAATCACACCCGCCCCATTACGATTTCTATCTCTACCAGTATACCAGAGTTTATAATCCCAAGGCTCTATAATTCTAGCTTTTTCACCTACCCACTTAGTTTCCTGCACACACAAAATACTAACATTCCGTCTAACCATAGCATCAACTAACTCTGCTAATCTAATTGTAAGAGAACCTATATTCCATGTTGCTAATCTAATCCTATATTCATGAGTTAACTTTTTTACCCTCACCCGCTCATAAAAGTGAGGGAACCCTTGATCATTTGACACCACATTCGGGTGCTGATGTGGCGCATCGTTTCTGGATGACGACCTAGTAACCCTTGTCCACTTTTCACTACACCCGGGCTCCGATGTAGCGCTCAGCAGGAAACGCCCCAACGAAATTTAATTCTTGGTTCATGTTCATAATATGTGACAATATTTTACGTTGGCTGTCACAGGCCTACCACAACCCTCCTCTTTCATCCTGGCTTGGGACAGGCAGTGAACAATGCACTAGTGGAGTTTCACTAGATCGTCAATCATTACTAGTTTTCACTAGAACTCAATGGACTCACAAGTCCTCTCTCACGGTGCCGCAACACCAACACGGAACTCACTAGCTCACTTGAGGCCGCAATCTCTACAACTTCTCAATAGAAGGAAATCGGTGATCTTCACTTAATCACAAATGGCTCACAAGCACAATCCTATAACCACGATGATGAGGTGAAACTCTTTGGGATTGTGTAGTAGAAATAGCTTGTAGAGAAGTAGAGGGAAGGCTCAAGCTAAAAATCAAGAATATGAAATTTTGGCTCAAAAGGAAATCTTTTAAGAAAAAGCTAAATCTTGATGTAAACTTGAAAAACTTGATCTAAACTTTAGAAATCTTGTTTTAGAGTTTTTCTACAGTCCCATTATTTATATGGGATGAAAACATGAGCAGAAGACCCAAAAGGAGTCGTTGGAAAAAGACTCAGAAAAAGACAAAACAGAATATAACCGTTGGGAAAAATAAAGAAGAAAATTCTTCTGTCTATTGACCGGCCGGTCGACCATCACGGGTCGAATTTTTGACTGTTAGGGATAGCGGTCGACCAGTCGGTCGACCGTTGTTCCCAACCAGAGAGCTAAACTCTTTGTCAGACGACTGGGGCGGTCGACCGGACCCAACCGAGAGCAAAGCTCTTGCAGTCGGTCGACCGAAGTGCACAAATGCACTTTGGTGCATGTCGGGCTCCGCTTGGTCGACCGACAAAGAAATTTTGCTCTGCTTATGGTCGACCGACAAAAGGCCAAAGGGAAGGTATATAAATCTTTTTGAAGCCAATCTTTTTCTGACAAAATAACTTTTGATCTTTAACACAAAATAGAGTTCTAGGGACTTGTAGAACCAGTGTGCGATCATGGATCAACACAAAACAAAGTTAGAACCATATTTTGTAAAAAACACTTTTCTAAATCGAAAACCTAGTTTTTCTGAAACTCTTTTTTCGAAACTCGATTTTGAAAACGATAAGGAGATTAGTTATGAACTCCTTTTAAAACACATAGGAGTATGAAATATGTGTGTGTGTGTGTGTGTCAATCCCAAAAGCTATCAACCTATATCATCTTTGTTTTAACAAACGACTATAAATCGCATCTAAAATACAAAAAGTAAAAATACAAATCTTGATATAGTCTTCTCTAGTATACTTGATCCTTGAGCTCTTCTATGTGCTTAGATTCTGGGATCTACATCTTCTTGGCTTCCAAATGTGTGAGCCTTGTGATGGGGCCGAAATGCAAAAAATAGTTAAACTTGAAACTTTGTTAAACGAAATTGTTAAAAATATAACTACATATGTTTTGTTATTATCAAAACTAGGGCTAATGGCCTTTGGGTCAACATGGGGACCTCCTAAGACAACATCACTTGGAGGTATGCATTACTTTGTGATATTTATTGATGAATTCTCTTGGCATTGTTGGGCGTACACCATGATACACGAAGGTAAAGTCCTAAATTTGTCTATGGAGTGGAAGAAGCATATGGAGAAACATACAGAAAGGAAGATCAATGTACTCCATTTGGATAAAGGTGATGAGTACACTAGTGATCTTTTCTTACAGCTATGTCGTGACAAGGGCATAGAGAGGCACTTCACAGTTAGAGAAACACCACAACATAATGGGGGTAGCCGAAAGTATGAATCATACCTTATTGGAGAAGGTTCAATATATATTGTCAAATTCTGGCTTGTCAAAATCTTTTTGGTTAAGGTATTGATGTATGCATGTCTTCTCATCAATAAGTTGTCATCGTCTGTGATATAAGGTAAAACTCTCATGGAGGTTTGGTCAGGGAAAGCTGCTTTAGACTACGATTCGCATAGGATATTTGGACGTCCTGCCTACTACCATATTAAGAAAGACAAGTTGAATCCAAGAATGAAAAAGGTATATTTTTGGGTTTCTAAAAGAGGAGTTAAAGGCTACAAAATATGGGAGTCCAAATACAATTTGAGCAGTGATGTAACATTTGACGAGGTTTCAATGATGAAGCCTACTGACTCTCAAAAAGTGAAAACCACAGAGGTATCGTAGGAGGTGGAGAGTGATGCTACTCCACGTACTTCAAGTAGTTAACTATCGTTCGAGATTCCACCGATAATGACACAAGATGAGAATCATGTAGTCAATGAAGATACATGATCAAGGAAATGTTATGGGTCAGGTCCAAGATATTGTTGCAGCTGAACGGGGTAGAAGAAATCCACAGAAGCCAGCATGGCTCACTACAAGCATGAATGTGGCCTACGTATTCCTGATCATTAAAGATGTTATTCCACATACATATATTAAAGCATAAATCAGTTCTGAGATTGAGATATAGAAGAAAGCTATGTTGGAAGAGATGAACTCTCTTCATAAGAATGAAACTTTGGAATTGTCAGAATTACCGAACGGGAAGAAGGCTATTGGTTGCAAGTGGGTGTCTGCTAAGAAGCAAGAATCTCAAGATGAAGCTGCTATTCGCTACAAGGCCAGATTGGTGGAAAAAGGCTACTCAATAAAGAGAATGTATTGATTACAATGAGGTCTTCTCACCCATTGTAAAACACTTTTCCATTCAGATATTGTTGGCATTGATGGCGTAGTACGGCTTGGAGCTGGATCAACTCAATTTGAAAATCACCTTTCTCTATGGTGATCTTGATGAGGAGATATTTATGACCCAGCTGGTGGGATTTAAAGCTACAAGAAAAGAAAATCTACTTTGCAACCTGAAGAAGTCGCTATATGTGCTGAAGCAATCGCTGAGCAATTGTACAAGAAATTTGACAGTTTTATGCGTGACAAGAAGTATACAAGAAGTAAAATGACCTATGCGTTTACTACAACAAGTTACCAGGTGGAGAGTATATCAAGTTGTTGCTATATGTTGATGATATGCTCATTGCTTCCAAGAGTAGATCAACAATTGATAAGTTGAAAAAATAATTGTCTTTCGAGTTCGGGATGAAAGATCTCGGTGAAGTAAAGAAAGCACTTGATATGAACATTAAAGAGACAAGGTTAGTTGCAAGGTTTGCTTGACACAGAAGGATTATGTGCAAAAGGTAATTCAGAAGTTCAATATCAATGACGATATGAATTTGTAAGTGCACTGTTGGCTCCTTACTTTAAGCTTATAGATACTATGTCTCCTACTACAGTTGAAGATATGTCTCACGTACCATATGCCAGTGCAGTGGGTAGCTTGATGTATGCTATAGTGTGTACAAGGCCTAATTTGTCACAAGCCATCAGTAGATAGATGCACGATCCCGGGAGGGGTCATTGGGAGGCTGTGAAGTGGATTCTACCGTACATAAAAGTTTGATGTACTATAGATGTTTGATTGGTATTTGAGACGGATACCAATTGTAAGCAAGATTATACATAGTATGTTGACTCTGATTATGCAGGAGACCTTGATAAGTGTCGACCTACGATGGGATATGTCTTCACATTTTCCCAAGCACCAGTGAGTTGGCGCTTGACTTTACAGTTTATTGTCACTTTGTCGACAACAAAAGCTATGTATGTGGTCATAACAGAGGTTATAAAGGAGGGCATTTGGCTTCAAGGTTCTTGATGATTTGGGGATCAAATAAGATCAATTAAAGATCAATTGTGATAGCATGAGTGCTATCTATTTGGTGAAGAACTAGATCTATCAGCATGGATGAAGCACATCGACTCAGGTTTCACTTTGTTAGAGAGATTCTTGAAGAAGGTGATCTATTGTTTGAAAAGATTCACACGAAAGAGAATCTGGCAAACTTGCTTACCAAGGTGGTTCCGGGAGCTAAGTTCAATCATTGTAAGAACTTACTTCACATCCTTCAAGTTGCTTGAGTTTGGTGGAGCTCGTTTCAATGAACTACATATGTGGCTTGATCCCTTGGGCAGGGGGTACGTAGGTAACCATAATGGTGCAACCAGTTTGCTGAGTTGACATAGTGATTTGCTGGTGTTCAGCTTAGATTCGAGAAATCTTCACCAAGGAGGAGAATTGTGGGGAGAGAATCTAAAAATCATAATTATATGCCCAGAATTAGCTGAAGTTAAGAGGCCTTGAAGAGGATGAAGTCAAGGAAAGCTGTTGGCCCAGATGGAATTCCTATTGAGGTGTGAAAATGCGTAGGAGAGGTGGACATGAGATAGCTAACAAACCTCTTTAACAAGATCTGGCTAACTAAAAAAATGCCCAATGAGTGGAGGAAAAAATACCTTAGTACCTCTCTATAAGAACAAGGGTGATATTCCGAGTTGTTCAAACTATCGTGAAATAAAACTCATGTGTCACACCATGAAGCTTTGGAAAAGGGTGATTGAACACAGGTTAAGGCAGAATGTTACAATATCAGAGAACCAGTTTGGGTTTATGCCAGGGCGATCGACGACATAGGCTAGTCAACTTATAGAGCGATTTTGAGAGAGGAAGAGAAATTTGCATATAGTCTTTATTGATTTAGAAAAAGCTTATGATAAGGTGTCAAGAGAGGTATTATGGTGGACATTGATGAAAAAGGGAGTCCCCATCAAATATATTGACATAATCAAGGATAGGTACGATGGAGTAGTGGCAAATGTCAGAACGTGTGGAGGTATAATAAGTGATTTTTTTATCACAATTGGATTGCATCAAGGATCTGCATTGAGCCCATTCTTATTTTTCATAGTGATGGATGAGCTTACTGGAGCTCAGGATGAGATACCGTGATGTATGCTATTTGCTAATGATATTGTCCTAGTCGCTGAGACGAGAGCTAGGGTAAATGCCAAATTTGAGTTATGGAGGCAAACTCTAGAATCTTGAGGTTTTAGATTAAGTTAGGCCAAAATAGAGTATATGGAGTGTAAATTCAGTAAATAGGGAATCCGAGATTATAGTATTGTGAGACTAGATGGACAAGAAATACTAATGAGCAGTCATTTTAAGTACTTGAGTTCTATTATCTAAAAGGATGGGGAGATCGATAGTGATGTCAACCATAGGATCCAAGCCGGCTAGTTGAAATGGAGGAGCATAATAAGAGTTTTATGTGATCGTAACATTCTATTATGACTGAAGGGAAAGTTTATCAGACTGCTATTAGGCCAGCTTTGTTATATGGCACAGAATGTTGGGCTATAAAGAGACATCATGCCCAAAAGATGAGTGTAGCAGAGATGTGCATGCTTCGTTGGATGTGTAGTAACAGGCGGAGAGATAAGGTGAGAAATGAGGATATTCGTACTAAGATAGGTGTAGCCTCTATAGAAGAGAAGATGAGAGAAAATAACCTACGATGGTTTGGTCATGTGCGACGTAGACCTATAGATACGCCAATCCAGCGAGTAGAGCGTATCAATTTAGGGCAAGTTAAAAGAGCGCAGGGGAGACCGAAGAAAACATGGATGGAGGTAATACAACAAGATATAGAGGCTAACGGTCTTAGTGAAGGCATATTGCTCGATAGGAATGAGCGGAGAAAGCTGATCCATGTGCCTGATCCGGCGTAATTCTCTTTTGGTTCATGTAGCCTACCACAAATACTTGAGACAAATGGCTTAGTTGTTGTTATTGTCTCTCTCCCCCCTCTGGACTGTGGCAACAACAGCCGCAGCTGTAGTAATCGCAGCAGCTGCAGCCGCAGCCACAACATGGGGGGAGGGGGTCAGCCAGGTGGCGGCGATGGCATTGATGAGAAGGTAAGGGAGTTCTTTTGATCCAAATCAATTTGATTTAATTTTTGAACAACTCATGAATTCAATTAGTTATATCCCTTTCTTATGAAAATCTTAATCTCTTTTTCTCTGTGAGATCTAAATTACTATGTAATTAGGGATATTGTGGTCCTAATTGATCATGTTCTTATTGTAGTATGGGGTTGTGATGATTCTTAATTTTTTTAATCCAAAGTTCACTTCCTTTGAGAATTGGAATCCTTGAATGTTTGAACTAGGTCACAAAGCAATGGGGGTAGTTTCTCCTAATTGGAAATAATTGCTTTCAATTAAAATGTTAGTTGGATAAATATCAAAAAGGGAGATACAAATTGGAACTTAATGAGGAAGAAGGGAGTAGGAATTTGACGGCGGAGTTCTCACCTTGACCATAAAGAGATGGAAGCTTATCAAATTATAAGTCAAGAATGTAATTAAATTAAAAGTCAAATATAATAATAGCTTGTATGGAAGTCATTACGAAATGGGGAAGAGCTTAAGATAAAAAAAGTTTGGAAGGAGGGTATGAACATGTGCACTTAATTTCATTGAAATCTAATTCCAAATTGAAATAACACAGTCTTTCTTTTATTTATTTCTTGATCATTCTGGAAGCAATGTAGTTGGGGCATATAAAACAAGATTTTGCAGGTTCTAATTAAAATCTTAATCCCATTGTAGAACAATAGCTTATTATTAAAGTTGAAGTCGTTGATTCCATAGCAACGAAAATTTATATGAGATAATCGCAATTAAATATTGTAATTAGACTTCTGAGCATGAGAATATATCTTGAAGCAAGCATATAAATTCATACTTTATATCCATGATATAATTTACATGAATATCATGATGTAATTTATTGAATATAAAGTGACAGAAAAGAAAAGAAAGTTTACCATAGATATAAGCAAGGGAGAAACTTGAATTTAAGTATGAAGAAATCTCAGAATCACATTCTTATACATTGGCATACTTAAGTTGTCCTTTATGCATGTTCTATGTTGCAGACACAATATCTGGACATACCACATAGAGTATTTGACTTGCATATAGAAATAGAGATATAGATACATATCGGTAAGCTAACTTTAACATTATTGGTTAAATTCGATCCTTATTTATATTTTTCATATATTGTCTTCTTTAATATACAACTTAACGGATTCGTATTACTGTTACTATGTCTATTAATAGTTAAGCCTATTAAGGATAAAACGCTCATGCTCACAAGTATGGCAAGTGCACAACTACGGTTATTATTCTTCAAGGATTCCCACTCATGTTGTCTCACTCACGAAATTATTAACCATACAAGTAATCTACTAAGAGGATGAATAAGCTTATTTCGTGGAACTACACAAAAGAAGTATGCATTATCCTGCGGCGGTCGACATTAAAGGGGTTTTCAAAGTTAGAAATTAGTTGTGGACTTTAGGTTCAAAGCGGAAACTACTTCACTGTAAAACAACCATCAGAATGATATTTGACAAATGATTATATGTATCACAAAGTATAAATATAATGAACTAAATCCATTTATGTTAGTTATCACAAAAATCGAGGAATGGGTGAAGGTACGGAAGTCGTATAAAGTAATACAGGAGAAATGCAACTTATGTTGTAGAAATCATACTGAACTTGATCGTGAAGTTAATTTCTTGGATTGAACACCCAAATATACTCCCATCTTTAAGATTAATAGTTTGAGCCCAAATTTAAACAAATTTTGAGTCAATCACGAGCCGTAACAAGCCAAACTCGATTTCAAGCAAACCAAAGCTATGCATAACTAATTCTTTTATTTACTGGCTTCAGATTTTTAGTTTAAACTCATCTGTTTAAGTTATGGAGTAAGGTTGGACGTCTTGTTATATAACAGAACTTCAAGCAAACCTTGATCTTTTGATCCTGACACAATTGATTATCTAGACGCATCTGGTTTTTTTTTTTTTTTTACTAAGTCAAGATGGAGAATGAAAGGAATCAACTTCTGCTAAACGTTTGAGTTGAGATTGTTTAACTCAAATTTTCGCAGAGGATATCAACTCATTGTCTTTCTCAAAGAACTTAAATATGAATTATAATCGAAATCACATTGATTGATATACCTAAATCATGGAAGGTATAGTTTCACAAAGACAATAAATTTAACAGCTAATGGCAATTTCAAGTGAATTTGAAGCCTGTAAATAACCAACATGTCTAAATTTCCCAATTAGTCTTAAGATTCACATCTTTAATTTGATGCTGATTATGTTAATCAGTAATGTAGAATAAATATTATTAAAAGACTTAAGATGCTGCTAAGACGAATGAAAATCTTGAATAGAGTAAATACAAAATTAGTATAATAACTAGTGTAGACACATACAATTATTACGAGTGTAACCTCGGAAACTTGTTGATAAATTAAGAAGTGAATAATGTGATCTTCAGTTTAATCAAATAATTGCTTGTATTATATATATGATGATATGATCGATAATTGAAAGTATGTGTAGATAAGTGAGTTAGAACTCTAATCTATCCAATATATGTTGATTGGGTACATATCAGTTAAACATGAAACTTGATGATTTATCACTTATGATGAGAATTTAAACTAGTGAATCACATACCCCTTGATTGCAAGTATTAATTCTGATACAATGAAAACGGAAGATATTGCTTAGTGTCAACTTATTGAATTATTCATAATCAACAAGTATGTTAAAGTACCAGACATGGATCGATAGTTAATCAAGTACAAACATTAAATATAGAACATATAAATGGGAAGTATATTTAACTACAAGACATCACCGTATGGCCTAAGAATGTGTGTTCGGATTGTAAATGATTGTTTGATAAGTTGATCTTTATGGTTATCGGTACATGTGTATGCCTGTATATAAATATACATAAGCGATAATTGCTTAAAACCATAATAAAAGGCTGAATATTGATAATGTGAATAAGAACCTGACTTGTATAATTGAGATGAGTAGATCACTGCAATGTTAACCTGTAATTTATACGTGGCATATATACATTCAGTGAACCCTATACTGATATTCAGAAATATAGTCGACAGACTGAAAATATAACTATAACAATTGGTCAATGTACATCTTGTGATGAATTGTTTGTTGTTTGTGTATGATATATATATGTCTGTTGCATTCATGATTATCGAAGGAAGGGGCCGGGCGGGGCTGGTAGGAGGGAGAAGACGGTGTTATTGTGATACTATATATATATATATATGTGTGTGTATATATATATATATATATATATATATATATATATATATATATATAATGTGTGTGTGTATATATATATATATATATATATATATATATATATATATATATATATATATATATATATATATAGTGTGTGTGTGTGTGTGTATATAAGGAAGGAGCCAGGCGGGAGCCGGTAGGTAGGGGAAGACGGTGTTATTATGATACTTATATATTTATATAACAGAAGAAGGGCCGGGCGGGAGACGGTAGGAAGGGAAGACGGTGTTATTATTATACTATATATATAATGGAGGAAGGGGCTAAG
The DNA here is from genome assembly GCA_038442645.1 of Agave tequilana. NCBI lineage: Eukaryota > Viridiplantae > Streptophyta > Magnoliopsida > Asparagales > Asparagaceae > Agave > Agave tequilana. The sequence continues at coordinate 23,794 of JAVJIF010010671.1, forward strand.
AGGGAGCTGGTAGGAGGGGAAAGACGGAGAAACTAACATTTTGCTTGTGATTTGCATAAGTATATGGATGATATATGATATGTGAATGTCGTAAAGTGTGATATGATTATGTGATATACAAACGTGTTCTGTGATACATGTATTATCTGGAGGGATAAACTATATTTATGACTTTTTTGCTATGACTGGTGTATCACCGTGTGTGATATATGAAATGAGTATGTGATACGTGTTGCGTATATGTAAGATGAATTCAATAATAAGCTAAGTCTATGACTTATAAATCCTATAAAATGCAGCATAAAAGTTCTAAAAAGTTAAAGAGAATCAATGACCATAAGAGCCTGATCGTTCTCGAAGATTTTGGTGACCATTTCTTAATTGTTAAATCATGGGATATCATCAATTTTCTGTTCTTATTGTTCTTCCAGATTTTCTCTTATTACTTAGATAATCATGCTTCTTATTGATATGTATATCATTCTTTGATTTCTTTCTTACTCTTCTCACTGAGCTGTTGAGCTCATCTCCTCTCAGATCCATGCTTTTCAAGTCGCAGTGAGGCGGAAGCCCAACTTCAATTATAGGCTTGTTGTTGAAAATTTCTCTAATAGTGAAAGGATTTTTGATGTGATTATATATTATTACTTGTAATAGTTTCTTGTTTTACATGTTCATATCCTTATTCGATATGTACTTGCAGTGCGTGATATATTTGTAAGATAGAGTAAGATTGTGATGATTATGACAAGTTGGAATTATTGATAGTTTTTGTTTGGATTGTGGATGCCGAGAGGGGTACTCTCGAGCGTAAATTTATTGTGTTTTCATATAAGTAGGTGATGTTAAGCTGAAATTATATTATTTTATTGCGTGAGATTGATTGTAGGACGTGTGAGCTAATTTAGATACATATTGTATCTGGACAACCTGAAATAAACTAGGGAGATGCTGTTGAAATTTTCAAGAAATTAGAGATGATTGTGATAATACATTGATTAATAAGGATGTTTATGTTAATTGAGATTATTAGGAACTGAGACTGTTACAGACGTGCACAGGAGCAGAAGAAGAAACAAGTTGGTCGCCCGCCCGGACCGACCTGTTAGAATTGAGAAATTCTATGGCTCGAATTTTTAGTATTCTCTTATTTATCACCTGTGTCTACTATTTAGGCAGAATACCGTCACCTATTGTCACTAAGAAATCGAAAAAAACCTCAGAAACAAAAGAAATGGGAGAAAGAAAGGAGCAAGATGAAAGTTGGGGATGCAACAATCAGTCGACCGTCCGGTCGATTAACCAACAGAGAGCAACATTTAGCTCATAAGGCTGTCGGTCGACGACCAACAGAGAGCAACAATGGAGCGCTGGGAAAAGTAGCGTAGCGGTCGATCGCCCGGTCGCTACAAGGGGTCAATCGACTGCCCGACAGTCAAAATCTAGCTGATTCCTATTTGGTTTCTGATTTTGTTTCTGATCTAATTGCAGAGTTTTTGGTTTCTTTTTCTTCGTGGATTCTTTGGCTATATATAGAGGGGTGGTGTACCCTTATTTGTAACTTGTATTAGTGATTTGATTAGTAAGATCTCTCTTCTGCCCCAGGATGTAGGCATATTACCGAACCTCATTAAATCTCATGTTTTCTACTTTTCTATTCGTGCGTTTGTGATTGTTCTCGACAACTCTAATCATTGTTCTGAACCTCTGGAGGGACCCAACAATCCAGTTCTTATGAAGCGACTTAATCTTTTTGGACATAACAAACAATCCACTAACATTATAATTGTTATTGGATGGCTTTGGAATTTCAATCCAATGTGCAGTTAGTAATGACACAACATGTTTTGGAGCCCGATTATGATAACAGCAGGATACATTTTAGAGCACAGTGCACAAAGTAACCCGACCCCGGTTCGGTTTGAACCGGTGAACCAAACCGGGAATCGGTTGGCCGAAATCGGAACCGACCTGGGCGGCCAGTTCCTGACCAAACCGGAACCGACCAGCTCCTGGGCCAGTTTCGGTTGCTGAGTTCCCGAACCGGGAACCGCTGGCTCCCGGTTCGAACCGGTGGTTCCCTGTTCTTACTCGGTTTTTTTTCCTATTGGGCCGTTCGGACCAAAGACTGAATGACCAGATTTTTTTTTTTTTTTTTTTTGGCCAGCCTAGCCCTGAGCCGGTTGGCGGCCTGGGCGGCTGGCTGACCTAGCCTGGCTGGCCCGCTTGAGCAGCTGGGGCTGTGGGCCAGCCAGTTTTGTTTTTTTTGGAGGTTGGATTCCTCTAACTCCAACGGTCCAAAATTGGACTGTTGGTCCAATTTTGGACCATTCAAGAGGGAAGGTTTTTTTTTTTTTTTTTTCCAATTAATGATTTTTTTTATATTGTTTGTAAACTATAAATATGGCCTAATTACTCTCATTCTTCCCTACACCAAAATCCAAATCCATCTACAATATCTCTCTATAATCTCTCCCTATAATTCTCTACAAAATCTCTCTCCAAGATCCAACTCTCCAAGTCTTCATAATCTCTCTATAAAATCTCTCTCCATAATTTTTCTACAAAATCTCTAGCACTCTCCAATTTTCATACTCTCCATGGCAAGTGTTCGTTAGCAAAAGGAAGGGAAAGGTTGGTGAAAATCATTTCTCTGACGGAAATGATTTTTCAATTTCTTGCAATTATTGGAGATGAATTACGGCCTCAACACTAATGAATTAGAAATATATTCTGAAGAATATAGACGCAAGTCAATATTCCAACCCAAAGATCTGAAACTCAAGCCAGCGATAGAGGCGAACAAGATATCACTACCGCTAGCTAAAAATTAAAGTTCGATCTTTTCGTGCATCATTTTACGAAAATAAAGAATGAGTCAGGCATGGTCATTAAGTGTAAGTTGCAAGTATTATTTAAAAACTTATAAGTGGTCCGCTTTCGGTGATTATGGAACATATTGAAAGCATCTGCTGAGGGCACATTCTTGTGAAGCTGGTCTCACAAAAATACAAACTCAAATATTAAGGTACGCTACCAATGCCCCTCAATTATTTCATTTCTCTAATATTAAAATAGAGATGAATTAGCACGAATGGCTGCCGTTGAACACTTATCTTTTAGTTTCGATGAAAAATTAGTTTTCTAAATTATTGTAAAAATTCATTAAATTTTCAAGCAACTAGAGTGCCTAGGACTCTCACACGCACATTAAATAAGCTTTATAAAAAGAGAAAAAAGAATTACATGATTTTTTTATAACTTTTGATGGGCGTGTATTTATTTGTAGCGATATATGGAGTGATCACTGGCAACAACATTCTTATATGGCGATCACTTGTCATTGGGTGGATTGTGAATGAAATTTACAAAAAAGAGTAATTACTTTTGGAGTTTTTGATGTGCGACATATTGCTCATAATATTTATAAATTGATAAAAGTAGTTTTAGAAGAATATGGTTTGATTAATAAGATTCTTACAATTGGTTTTGATAATGCATCTGCTAATACTGCATCTATACCTGAATTAGAAAAAGTTTGTAAAGCTACATTTAAGGGTAAAATTTTCATCAAAGATGTGCTTGTCACGTTTTAAATTTATGTATGGTTTAAAACAATTGAAGATTATATTAAATCTATTAGATACGCACTTCACTATTTATGGACACATCCAAGAGTAATGAAAGAATGGGGGAGATATTGTAAATTAAAAGGTATAAGACCAAAACGATTTCCACAGGAGGTTCCAACCCGTTGGATATCAACTTATGAATTACTTAATAATAGTAATGATTATAAAGAATTATTATGTGATTTTATTGCTAACAATATTACTGATATTAATTTATATACTCAGCAATGGGATGCATGTAAAAATATTTTGGATACCTTAAAAGATTTTAATGATGCTATTTACACTTTATCTGATGTTTATTATCTTACAACACATTTATTTTTAACTGAGTGTATAAATATTTATAGTGTGCTAGAAGAACAAGAAAATGATTTGAATTTTTTTTCTTGTATCCAAGCAATGAAAAATAAATGGTTAGAATATTTTAAAAAAATCCATCTCTTTATTTAGTTGCATGTGTTTTTGATTCACGCTGTAAATTAGATGGATTGCATGACTATTTAAAAGCTTATTATGAAATTCTTCAAGTGATGAAAATGCTTATGATTTATTTAGCAAATTAAAAAAAGAAATTTATGCTTTACATAATAAATATAATGGAGTATATAATTCAAGTATTAATAACCCCCGTCATGGCCAGACTAGTAGTAAAGTCGAGGATACCTCTAAACTTAAACTTAGTAGAGGACAGCAACTACTATTGCAAAGAGCCAAAAAACCTCGAGGGTCTTTATCAAGCTCGAACACTGAGCTTGATAGTCATCTAACAACTTCATTTGAGTTTGGTGGAGATTTTCAAGATATAAAATTTTCAATCCTGCAATGATGGGAGGAACATTCAATAGAATATCCGATTATGACAATTATCGCTAAACAAATTTTAGCTACGCTGGTGTCAACAGTAGTTGTGGAGCAAGCATTCACTGCGGGGGAGTATCTTAGACCAAACCCGTTCGAGTATGTCACCCGACTCAGTAGAGGCCTAAGCATGTCTTGATGATTAGACAAAATCAACATTAAGACAACAAGAAATCGTGCGGAAATAAAATGAAGACTTTATAGAAATGACGACCACCGGAACGGAAGGAAGCAATTGAGGTAAAGTACGAGGACTAAGGTAAGAAAACTACGCGGGTTTTGATTCCTCTAAACCCCAAGAGGATACATAAGAAACTTAATTATGGTAAAGATTAAGTTCAAGCCCGTTTTTTATTTTTTATTATATTTCTTTAAATTAATTAGTAATAAAGATTAATTCCTATTTTTTAACTATTATAAAAAAAATAGAGGTAAAAAAAAAATCTGGGTCCCGGGTCTGGATCCGGAACCGGGTCCAATCGGTTCCTGAACCGGAACCATTCCGGTTCCGGAACCGGGACCGGAATTGGACTCTAAGGGTTCGGTCCCGGAACCGGGGACAGGTCTAGCTGGAACAGTAAAGAGTTAGGTGAAAAACAGAAAGTCCTAAGATTTAAGTGAGAAACCTATGTTAATAAAAAACTATGAAGCAAAATGGTCCACACAAATACTTCTCATCTCCAGATTTCAAAGGCTCTTTTCAATCCACGCGCATAGTAAAGGACAGACTATTTCTCTCCTATCTGCAAAGGGGTTCCTCTTTTTTTTTTTTTTTTTTTTTTTTTTCAATCCTTGTTTTTCTTTTTCCTAATAATGTGACCTATGATCTACGCTAAAATCATAAAACATAGAAAAACAAAGGATGATAAATTATACACCAGACAAGGTACAAAATGAGACGGATGTTTCTTAAGTTTTTCCCGAGTATCTGCGAAAAGACTGTCACGACACTGACTCAGACTACATGTGACCGGTGACACCTCAGATCCCTCAATTTAAACCATCGGGTTTCCAACCTATATTTTCCAGTTGACCTGCTCTATATTTTGTACATGAGAGAATCCGATGTTATTGTTTATCAGTTTGGGTATACTTTTATTTCTTTTTCTCCTCCACCTGCGAGTGCAAGTAGTTTACCCAGGAGGACTTATCTGTTCTATTATATAGTATGTAATGTTTCATTAAAAACTTATTAACGAAACACGGGAGACTTTATCGGTTCACCGTTTATTCTCAAAAAGGGTCTCTAAGACTTGTATTATTTTTTAACTACAACTATTTGCTTATTATCTAGCTACTAAAAATTGGGATGTGGACTCTGTGAATCATACCATTAGCTGTATTTCTCACTTCCTGATAGTTTACCTTAATATATAATGATAAATGGATTATTTTCATGGACTATAACTGAACTCAAGAGATTATACACCTAACTTCTCGTGCATTGCGCACACAATTTATTAGAAATGTAAATCCCTGCAAAGTTAGATGGTAACCAGGAAGAGTCCCGGGAGCTTCACACTGAGCAATTAAGAGGCCAGTCAACAACCAAGGGTGTAAATGTTGTGCCTCCCCTTGTTGTCTCAAGCATTCAACATTGACGATTTTCCCAACTATAAGCTTGCTTCAAGTTCTCTCCTCCAGAGACCACCACCACAGAGAGGAGAATTTTCATTGGGCTGCTGATGAGGTGAACGAACATGGGAGGAGAACTGCATTTAACAAAACCCATGTGAGGCATAGAAAGCAGAAGGGCTTGGGCAGAAGGCATGTGACAGTGCCTTTTTTTCCTCTCCCCTCGCCGAATCCTTGCCTTCAATGGGCAATGTCCTTGATGCACTGCGTGCTCTCTCTCCTCTCCTTTCATTCTGTACCATGACAAGGACGATGTGACCCTTGTCTTCTATAGGTAATTTTCTTGGGAGAAACTTTGGCAAATTACTTTGTACACGTGGGGGAAAAACTTTTGAGCTGAAATGTATGTAGCATGTTTGCTTGCTTATAATTGGATATATTACTTCGCTGGTGTGACATTTAAACTACAAATGTTTGGCTCTGTGATGAGTTTCTCTTGAGGGAACGACGACACAGGCAGGGAAGTGAAGAAGATGATAGACGCGGGTTAGATCTCATTATACCGCTGATGAATCTTGAAGAGATCTCCAAATATGGATAACTATTCAATTTATGAGCAAGAACGACCCGAATTCACGAGCCAAAGGAGCAACTCGAATCCACGAACAAATATGAGAAAAACAATTTTATTGATTGAGAATTTGGATACAATTACAAGAGATTCATGGGCCTTTTGTAGCTCAGAACAAGTTCTATTCTATCTATGAAATTAGATTTAAAATAAAGAAAGAAGATTTGAAAATAAAGAAACAAAATAAAACTAAACAAATGCTAAACAGATTCTGATACTGCTGATACGTGTATGTCGGTCGACTGGACAGTCGACCGATTAACAAAACTTTGCTCTCGGGTTCTGATTGGTTGATCGAGCGATCAAACGATTTAGGAGTCTTTAGTTTCTGTAAATGTCGATAGACCAGGTGGTCGACTAACTCTAAAGTCTCCAGTCTCGGGAAAATCTTCTCTCAAGGCGCGATGTAACACCCCCATTTTTAAAATCCTGATTTAATATTCTAATCATGTTTTATGAGATTTTTAAGAACAATCAAAATTTTTAATTTAATTAATTTTGAGTGAAAACAAATTTCAGAAAAACTTTTGGGAAAATTTATAGTGGAATAAAAATTTGGTAACTTTTTGTATGCTCATATGCGTGAAATGCAGTATATGAATATTGTAACTCCCCGATCCTGCGGATACTAGAACACTATGGCGACATACATATTCAGAGCGAAAATACCCTGACGTACGTACGCTAAGCCTCAATACAAGAAATTAAACATAATATACATAATAATTCTAGCATAAATAAGTACAAGAAGACCTATAAAAGGGGTCAGTAATCATGATATATATGAAAACATGAATACATATGAAAATACTGACAAAATAATAAAAATACTTATGAATAATAAAGATTGCGGGTCTCCTAACGGTATCCCGTGCAATGTCAGGTACAACGATGACTCGAATTTTCAACCTTGGCATGCAAACCCAGGGTCATTAGAAAGCGACTTAGTGAGCAGTAAAATGAAGGAAGCAGTAATAATATATTATAATAGTAATACAACCAAAAAAATATATAATATATGTTTAACTATCAGTGATATAATATAATTATGCTAACGACCAGTATAACTAATACAAATATTTATTCACACTATAACAATAGTAAAATACCTAGTGTGCATGTTTCAAAGGTGATACTACTACAAATTTATGCAATTATATAACAGGAATAGCAATTACTATTATCGGGAAGAGTCTTATATATATTATCTAACTTAATACTATTAGGTTATTATAATCAATAGGAGTTAAAAATTTTAAATGTTATTGTCAGTATGTGGAATGTGATACAACATTTAGTGACATATCAATATAGTCAACTTGTGTAAGTAACATATATCATCTTTTATTATTCTCCATTTAAGTTTAAACTTTACTAAAAATAGTACGATAGTATCGTGAATAATATGAACCATATGAATATATATACATGAAGTACACAGGATGACCATACTAATATGAAGAAAATACATGAAACATGGAATACATGGAATACAGAGTGTATGTATACATGAATAACGTGTCTGTAAAGAATACTAGAAGTGCAACGTATTTATGTGACATGATGGTAGATAAGATAGAAAAAAGTGTAATAAGTATAAATGAAAAATAATATACATGTATCGAACATGTCATGTGATTTATATAATAATAACAATCAGTACCGCCTAATATTTTAATCAGTCTCTTCTAGTGTCTCATACCACTAGCAGTTCATACTGGAGCCCGTACCCCAGACGAACTTATCCGAACATTGCATATGGGTACTATTATCCGAACGAGAGAGTGATCAAATAACAAGCTTTTCCGATGTCACTATCGTTTTACTGTTTTACTATATTAATTGGAAACTCAATGGTCAAGGAGCTCTAATCGGGTTGGTGTATCCCGTTGCATGATCACGGCCTTACACAGTCCCCTAGCTACTGAGATCAGGGCCGGCCTGCTAAGGTGTAACAGAATAGTACAGTCGGTAGCCAACACTACCACGTCCCCTGCAGTGAGACTACAATGAATCCAGGACATCCACCCGATAAGATCTAACCAACTGTCAAGTTTCTCCTATCCTCATGCTATATTTATTATATATAAACTATACAGTGCATCGGGAACAAGAATAGTGTATGGTACATGTAATACGATAATAAGACATCAGCTTTATTGATACCATGAAACAAGATAATGAGAAACATAAAACAAGAGATGTGGGATTCTAGAGGTGGCCCCCGTGGCTTAGATCCACATGACACTTAGTGTTACACTTCACATATTAACAACACTCATGTCAGTAATAGGAGTATCATATTGATATCAGTAATAGGAAATAATCATGTAACAGCATACATGAATATCTATGTAACAGAAACAGTGATCTATGCAATAAGAATACGAAAACAACCAGCGCATGTATACATGTGAATTTATGTAATAGTGTTATAAGAGCATGAAATAACTGTGTATAGAGTATTCGTGTAGCAGTGATATAAATATATGTAATAACGATATTTAGTGGAATAGTGTATCCATGTATCAGTGGTACATGGACATGAAATAATAGTGTCCGTGTAACAATATTTGTGTAATGGTCATACAGCACATGAAGTAACAGTGTCAAGTGTAACAAGTATATACATGAAATACAATGTCCAGTGTACTGGAGTGTCCGGTGTGCTAGTGATACAAGTACTTGTATTATCAATGTACGTGTAACGGTGATACAAGTACATAAAATAACAGTGGTGCAGTGTAATAGAATATCTGTATAGCGGTGACAGTGTTAGGGTGATATGTGTAACAAGAACATGTGTCAATAGATGTATATATCAATATTTATTATAAAGATTTTATTATTATTAACATGATCGATATCACTAAGTAATTAAACATAATTAACTAGGTTACCATATTTAAATTATCAATTTAATTATAAATCTGGATTTTCTTTACCTACATCTTTTAATTACTCAATATTTATTAATAATTCACCAATATTTATATTAAATCAAGAAACATAATAATTTATTATTTTATTGACATGTTTAAATAGCAATGAGGCATATTTTAATATAGTAATTTACCAATAATTATAATTTATTAATAATAATTACAGTGATCTACCGATAATCATAAATTAAGCAATCAATTGATTTTATTTAACAAGATAAAATATAAGTTATAAAATAAAAATATTCACATAGTTATTACAAGGACGTAGCTCATCTGCAATCACAAAGGCTCGAGAATCATCCAAATCGGACTTCAGATGCTCCAGATATCGTCCTAACACTAAATTCAATAAAATTGGGTTAAATTGTAAATCAAAAGATCCAAATTGTAAATAGTATAAATATCTAGGTGGTTTTAAGTAAATATACCTTTATTGGGTTTAGAAGCGGGTTTTGTCTCCTAGAGTCGGGTTTCTATCTTAACCTGAAACCTAAATCCAATAATATAAGTGAATTAGGGTTAAAGGGTTAATGGGTTTTGGGTTTACAGGTTTGGATCCAATAGAGGGGAGAGAACATGAGAGAGAATAAGAGAGAAGGAGAGAGGGGAGTAGGGGAGAGGAGCAGTGGTGCGCGGACCAACCAATGGCGGTGGCCCGCATGCTCGTTGCGGTGTTGCTCTGGTCGTCGGTAGGGGGAGATAGAAAGAGAGAAGGAAAGAGGTGGAGATGGATTAGGGAAGAAGATGAAAATTTTGAGGAGATGGAAGTGGAGGTGGTGATTTTGGGTGAAAGAGAAGGATGCTATGGTGGTGGGTGATGGTGATTTATAGGAGTTGTAGTGGAAATAGTGGCGGTGGTGGTGAATTTGGAAGTGGATTACGATGGAGATGGAGGAGGTAGAGAAGATTGAGGTGGTGGTGGTTGTGAGGATGGTCGACAAGATGGAGGTGGTGTTGATGGAGAGTGCCGATTACCGGAGTCGAAGGTGAAGGTGGTGAAGCCGTTGGTGGTTTAGGAGAAGAGGGAGAGAGATTGGAAATGGTAAGAGAAATTGAAGAGGGAGAGAAAAAGAGTGGGAGATTGAGAGAGAGAGAGAGAGAGAGAGAGAGAGATATTTAATGAGAGAGATTTATGAGAAGAAAAAGAAAGAGAGATAGCAGTGGGATGAGGCGGTGGAACGTTCGCTGGCTTGGATAAGACGGAAAAGAAAAAGATTAAAGGAGAAGAAGAACAGAAAGAAAGAAAAGAAAATTTTTAATATTATTCAATTAAGTAAAATTTGACTAGTTCAGAACGGTTCTCAAAAATTCTGTAAAATAGAAAATATTACCCAGAGAAGCAATACAAAATTGGATTCAAGAAATTCAACATGGTTTGCAAGTTAAAAATTTTGGAATGTATCACCGATACCGGTCGACACCGGTTCGGTCGAATTTTTGACTAATTCAGAAAAATTCTCAAAAATACATCAAAATAGAAAATATTATTTTGAAAAATAATTTAAAATAGATTTTTGAAATTCAACTTCTTTTGTGAATCGAAAATCATGGAGTCGATTATCAGTATAGGTTGACACCGAATTTGGAGATTTTTCAAAATAATGCAGAAAAATTTTAGAAAATTTTGAAAAATATAAAATATTAAAAATAATCAGTTCAATGTGACTACTGGGAAGGTCAAATCAACTTTGTACACTATATCAAGTGCTGATACTTTGACACGTACTAGGGCCAAGGGTTACAAATATAGTTATACTTGTGTACGTATGCATGGATATGATGTTTATGTGTGTGTATGTATATACACATGTGTGTGTGTGTGTATATGTTAAATGAATGTATTAGTATATTGTGAATATAATAAAAACACAAACAAAATATATTTGAAATACCCTAATATTATATTTCTAGTAGCTAGTGGGAGAGGGTAGGTATGCATGAGATGGGTGGATGGGTGGATGGATGACTAGGATGTTGCTTGGAATTTATGTGTGTAGGTGGCATGATGAGATGGGAGAAAGATTGTGAATGTGTTTAATACATAACTATAGGAGGGGTTTTATGCAAATTGGGAGATAAATAATTTTCTCAATTAACTCTCTTCATCCCTCACCTTTAATCGTATGAACCCATCAATCTCTAAAATCCCAAGATCCAATCTCCTCCCAATCTCTCCCTCAATCTCTCAATCTCTTTCTCTCTCTTCCCACTTTTCATCTCTCTCTCTCTCTCTCCCCCCTTCTCTGGCATTGGGCAGTAGCAGCCTAGCTGGTGCAAGCGCGCAGGAGGCGCGGGCTACGCGTGGGCGGCGTGCAGGCGTCCGGCCGCCGGCGGGCGGCGGTCGGGCGACCATGGTGGCAAGGTGAGGGAGCATCCTTGAATTTTTCAGATTTTGTTTCAATATCATTGATTTATCTAATATAAATCTTGATTTAATTATGGTGTTTGCTCTTAATTGCGTGTGGGGGAGGATTCAATTTTAATCCATGTTCCTTCTTTTCTTAACTTGGGTCCAAATTTTGAAAAAAAATTATGGGGGTAAAATCAAGTTGTGTAAACTCCCCTAATTAAGTAGCAGGGATTTGAGGCTCTTGAAGATCTTTGAATTTATTGTGGGGAAGCCTCTTGCTCATTTCTTCAATAATAGTTATGAATCTATAATAAAAAATCTAATTTTGGTGATGTCAATGAAATGGAAAATTTTATGGCATGTTTAAACTACAAAGTTGATGGTGAATTTAGGAGATGATGATAAATTAAGTTTGTACTAGAATTAAAAATGTGCATGTGTAACTTACTTATGATTAAGATTTATAAATTTTTAAGTTCATAACTTATTTAATTTTTAATTTAGGCAAAGAAGTTAAAAGAAAAATTGAGAATTTCTTAGTTTGAGCAATCTTGAAACCGGTGTGCAAACCTGTCAAAGTCTGTCAAAATCTATACCCTGAAAGTTTTGGTTCTTTTCGTATGTATGCTTGAAATGAAATATACCATGTAATATGCCGTTCAAAGATAATCAAGTTTACTTTCTAACTGTTCCTACCTTGTCCTTATTGGATGTCAATGCTAAATGTTATTGCTGATATAGGACAAACAAGTCGAAAATCATAAAATCGATGAGTTATAGAATTTTGAGTAGGTGAAAAGTTTCTGTCCATTTAGAACTGTTTATGTAGTGAAACATCATGACATGTAATATGTTAATAGAAAGATAATTAAGTCTACTTTCTAACGGAGGTTTTGTTTTGTTCTAATATCAAATAAAAGTTATAATGAAAACATTGACAATTGTCCGGAAAAACAGAGCTACAAAATGTTATTTAAGCATTAAGTTCCAGACTAATTATCATTACTAAATCAAACTACCTGTAGTATATGTTATACTGTTTAAAAGATATAGAAGTCTAGTTTCTAATGGTTCTAGTTATGTCTCTATTAAATGGTGAAAGTAGGAACTATTACCATAATATCACAACTAGTCCATAATTTTATATATATAAAACTTTCACAGTTGAGTCATTTCAAGTCATATTGGCTAACTTCTCTAAACCAATATGACTATGCATTATACTAATAGAAAGCCATAAGAGCATACTTTTCAGTAGTTCTTGTCACGTCCCATTTGAATGTGTGTGATGGAAATTTTATCAAAACACTACGAGTAGGTTGAGGAATTTCGCTAGAGTTGAATAGTGTAACCCATGAATTTAGAAATTTCGAAATAAGATACAAATCTTGAACTTGTAATGTTATTGCAAATTATTTCTTATCGGGAAACTAACCATGTGTGGGTTATGAACATAAAAATCATTGAACAAAGAGAAAATGCTAAGAGGAGTGAGTTATTCACGATTTAAGAAGACTTATGCCAAGTATAATTTATTACACAATTGAGATCAAGATACTTGTAATAATTCGAACTGTGTATCTAATAATTCAGTTAATAAGTTATATTAGTAATGATGATAAATGTGGTGCTTATAAATTTTATGGTTGAGAGAGATAATCAAGGATGATCAATGAACAATTCTTAGTCATTGTGGATTTCAAACTAAATTATATCAAGGAACCTAAGAAACTATTAATCCAGTAAATACTGCTATATTTTCTCGCAAAATTAAATAGGATGATATCTAAATCTTTGTAATGCTGAGATAACTAATAAGTCACTCTTGCTTATTGATGACTAAATTGCTTCATTACTGATTTTTGCGTTAAGCAGGATGAGAAACGAATCTATCATCTAGTTTTGGCGTAGCTTATATCCAAGGCGCATCTGTCTTGCAGACTCTTTGAAACATAAATCTTTAAAGTTTTTTTCTTGAAATAATCATGATAAATACTTAATAGATTTAATACGTAATGGGGAACTGGTACATCCTTTGCAAGATAAGAAATTGATGTGTAGTCTGATGAATGATTAAGATGTCGCTTAAACTGGTAACCCGTGTCATGTACCTAACCAACTAAGAATATGAGTGGGCAGTTTAGTTAATCTCACTAATTGAATACTGATATGATTGTCTGATTGGATTGTTTGGTCAGACTGTTCATACATATCACTTTATCCTATCCAACTTAGAAAGAGTTATCCAGGTATCATAGAGCATCTCCATTAGAGAGACACCACTAAATGAACTTAATTTTTTCCCATCTCTTATTGAACCCGTTACTTGATGTAAACAAGTTAGATATTAAATCTAATATTGGAATGAGTGTCTAATATTAGTATCTGTTCTAAACTTCAAGTCAATTACTTTAAGGGTCGGGTGAGTGAACTGAAAATTCTAAATTAATTAAATGCGAATAGTAAGGAGAGTTGAATTTGAACATGAATATAATTAATTGTTACAGAGATTTTGTTCGAGTCATTCTAATATCAAAGATTTCCTAATTTAAGTGAGCAAACTCATACTTTTGGTAATATCAAATTATAAACAAATAGAATGGTCAAATTGAGTTATTGGAATGACTATCATAACACATAGAATACTTGTAAGAAGTTAGCGAATCATAATTCCTTGTTAATTTAAAGATTCAATATAGAACTTGATTGGTTAATTATATAACTTGTAATTCAACTAATTAGTAGATCACATCCTCTTTGATCGTAAATAGTAAATTTGATGAAATAATAGATGATGCCTGTAAGTGTGATGTAACACTTGCCTTAATTAAGCATCCTTTTGCCTAAATATTCATACCTTATAGGGGTAATGGGAAATGGTATGCATGCTAGATACCTTATTGATTTCATGATTATTAAATGTGTATGTATAAAAATGAATACATAAGTATGTATACACCCATGTATGTAGATATAGGAATACCCCACATGTGGTTGACTTACCACCATCTCTCTCACCATACATGAGGTACATGTACCTCATGGAGAGGGGGGAGGCATGGAGCTTTGTCATAGGGCATGGTGTAGGGTAGAGTGATGGGTTGAATAGGGACACTTGGCACATTCTTGTGGGAGGTTAGAGGCTATAAATAGGGGGGGATGAAGGGAATTACCTCATTTGATAAAACTCTCTCTCTCTCTCTATTCATCCCAAAGTCCCAAACTCTCTCCCTCTCTTCCCTTTTCTGCAGCAAAACCAGCAGCAGCAACAGCAGCAAAAGGCAGCAGCAACAGCAGCAAAAAGGCAGCAGCAACAGCAGCAACCAAACAGCCCTATTTCCTCCATTTCTCTTTCATAAAAACACTCCTTTACCATCTAAATTCCCCACAAACTTTTCTTCAGTCCACATACAAGAAAAAGGTTCCGTATTCCTCCAAGAAACCGTTAAAACGAGTCAAGGAGTGATCTAGAACTAGAAGTTGAAGGGGGAAGAGTCATTGGTTGAATGGTAAGAAAACACTTCTAGGACTATACCCTCTTGCGTCATTTTCGTTAATTATGAACTAATATTGGCGTTATGACTTGTAGACTCCGTTGTAGCGGGATATCAAACTTGAGGAGGAGCATACCACTTCAAAGGGTGAGTAGAACATATGGATCTTTGAGTCATGATAAATAGAATAAAGTTTGGAATTTAAAGAAATCGTAAAGGATAAATAGACATAAAAATAAAGATTTCAAAACTTGCTTATTGTTGTTACTTTATGTATCCTAGCATATTGGTAGTACATAATGCATGTGATTGTTGTGTTTTTGGAGGAAGGGACCGGGTTGAACCGGAGGTGTAAGTAGGGGAGATTATGCGGTAACGCATAGGAGGAAGGGACCGGGTTGAACCGGTGGTGGTGGAAGGAGGAAATTATTGCGTGGAATGACGTATAGGAGGAAGGGACCGGGTTGAACCGGAGGAGACCGAAGGGGGAGCTCAATGTTAGGGTCAATAGAGTATGTTGGTGGCTAGATAGAAATTCTATGTTGAATTATATATATATATATATATATATATATATATATATATATATATATATATATATATATATATATATATATATATATATATATATATATATATATATATATATATATATATAAATCCTTAATGTTGAATCTGGAATAACTTCTTATACAGGTAAATTTTATGTAGGTTAGTCGACTAAGTCCCTGAGATAAGTCGACTATAGGTGTGATACATAGGTAGACAAACTACTGGAAATCATGGTTAGTCGACTACAGACAGACTGTAGTCGACTAACCCCAGATACAGAGAGCAAACAGAGAGTTGACAACTGTTTTGGACTTAAGTTAGTCGACTATAGTTAACTTATAAGTCGACTAATACTTAGGGTAGGCGACTACACCAGAAAGGGTAGTCGACTATAGGTGGCAAACAGAGAGCATCATACTTTTTGACCTACACCTAGTCGACTATAGGGGACCTTCAAGTCGACTAATATATAGTGTAGTCGACTACACCAGAAAGGGTGGTCGACTACATAAACCCTGGCAGCCAACAGAGAAGCAGATACCTTTGGAATAGTCGACTATAGCTATAATATTAGTCGACTTATAAGTAGTATTAGTCAACTATAGGGTGGCCTAGTCGACTAATAGAGCCTTGTTACTGTGTTCTGACTGGATTCTTGGTTAATAACAAAATTGTATAAAAATGGTATAATGACGCACTTGTCAACCTGATGATTTAGCCTATGTAGACCTACTTATAAGCATGCTTAAATATTGTTTTACTCACTGAGCTGTCAAGCTCACTCTACTCTAATTCCACCTCCAGGTCTGGACAAGGGCAAAGGACCCGCTTGAAGCCAAATGTACGGGACAAGCGCCATCGGAGCCATTGCATTAAAAGTTACTTTTGATATGTATATAACTGTTTATAACCATGCACACTATTAGTTGGAGGTTGTCATTGACTTGTAAACCTTATAGGGCCTGGTATTAGACTCTAACCTTGTAATATATATATATACTTTGATATGGTAAATTTTAGACTGCGTTTTCTTATGGGTTATCAAACCATATGTGTTGGCATGGTAAGTCATGATTAGATCATACATGTTATCTTAGTGGAATTTTCGATGTATAGTGTAGAGTTTTCTGATGTTAGTAATGGAAGTATTATAGCACGATGGGTCCCACGCCTGGATTATTAAGATAATTGTAATCAAACGGAAAATTTTAACTGGGACCGTTACAGATAGTCCCTCTGTATCTCCTCTTCTAGTTCCCAAGTTGCTTCTTCTATATGTTGATTCCTCCATAAAACTTTGACCAAAGAAATAATCATGCTTCTCAATTGTTTCTCCTGACGATCTAGGATTTGCACTGGCTCTTCCGTATATGACATATCTTCTTGTATTTGCAGAGGTCCGTAGGAGATTATGTGATCAGGATCAGGTACATACTTCCTCAGCTGAGAGACATGAAATACATTGTGCATCCTCCCCAAAGTAGGAGGCAAGGCTAAACGATAAGCAACCGGTCCAATTCTATCCAATATTTCAAATGGTCCCCACATATCTAGGAGCTAATTTGTTCTTACGGTCGATGCGTCTTACTCCCTTCATTGGAGATACCTTTAGGAAAACTTTATCTCCCACCTCAAATTCCAGTGGTCTGCGGATTGTCTGCATAAGCTTTTTGCCTGCTCTAGGCTGCTTTCATCCTTTCCTTAATCAACTTGATCTTCTCAGTAGCTTCTTGGATGACATCAGGGCCGAATATCCTTCTATCCCCAACTTCCTCCCAACAGATCGGTGATCTACATTTTTTATCACACAATACTTCAAATGGAGGCATACCAATGGTGGACTGATAACTATTATTATAAGCAAAACTCCACTGAGGGTAAATAGTTATCCCTACTTTCCTTAAAATCTAATACACAAGTTCTCAACAAATCCTCCAATATTTGAATGATCCTCTCTGACTGTCCATCTGTTTGGGGGCGTGCTGCTGTACTGAGTTGCAATTTAGTGCCCATAGCTTCGGATAGGCTCCTCCAAAATCTAGATTGAAATCTAGGATCCCGATCTGATATAATAGACTCAGGTACTCCATGCAGTTTAACTATTTCTGGAATATATACTTGAGCCAATCTTTCCATTGAATAATTGATCCGGATAGACAGAAAGTGGGCAGATTTATAAGTCTGTCTACCCCTACCCAGACTGTATCTAGTTCTTGAGGTGTCCAAGGAAGTCTAGTAACAAAGTTCATAGCAATGTGACACCATTTCCATTCAGGAATTGGTAATGACACCAGCAATCCTGGGGGCTTCTTATGTTCTGTTTTTACTTGCTGACAGACTAAGCACTTGTAGAAAAAATTAGAAATATTTATTTTCATTCCATCCCACCAGAAGTTATGACGTAGATCCTGGTACATTTTTGTGCTCCCCGGATGAGCTATATACGGGGTACAATGAGCCTCCTGCATTATTTCTTCTTTGATCTCTGCTACATCTGGCACACATAATCTGCGTCTGAATCTCAGTACATCATCTTCTATTTGAAACTCCTTGAGTTCTCCTTCTTGTACTTTCTTCATAACCTTCCTTATTTGAGTATCTCTAGATCAAATTTAATGCTCCCTTGATTCAGTTGATACCTATTATTGGAAGAATCGATGACTCGAACCTCTACTTGCATTTCCTCTAGATCTCTTAATATTCTTGCTTGGCGAGTTATCAGAGTGGCCATTGTTCCTCCTGATTTCCGACTCAAGGCATCAGCCACCACATTGGCCTTTCCAGGGTGGTATTGGATAGTAATATTATAGTCTTTCATTAGTTCTAACCATCTTCTCTGTCTCATATTCAGTTTTTTTGTGTGAAGATGTATTTTAAACTTTTATGATCAGTAAAAATTTCACAAGACACTCCATACAAGTAATGTCGCCAGATTTTTAAAGCAAAAATCACAGCGGCTAATTCCAATCATGAGCGAGATAATTTCTTTCATGAATTTTCAATTGTCGGGGTGCATAGACAATAACTCTCCCATGTTGCATTAACACGCATCCTAGTCCCAATTTTGACGCATCACTATAGATGGCAAATCCTTCAGTTCCTAAAGGTACAGCTAGAACAGGAGCAGATGTTAGCTTGGTTTTAACCTCCAGAAAGCTCCTATCTTATTCCCCCCATACAAACTTCTTATTCTTTCTAGTTAGTTGGGTTAATGGTGCCACAATTAGAGAGAATCCTTCTACAAATCTTCTGTAGTATCCAGCTAATCCCAAGAAACTTCGAACTTCGGTGACATTTGTGGGTCTAGACCAGTCTTTGATTGCTTCAATTTTCATTGGATCTACTGATATTCCCTCTTTGGATATAATATGACCAAGAAACCCTCTAACCAAAATTCACATTTCTTTAATTTAGCATAAAGTTGCTTCTCCCTTAAGATTTAGAGGACAATTTTAAGATGATTCTCATGATCTTCTCCATTCTTTGAATAGATCAAAATGTCATCAATAAAGACCACCACAAACTGATCAAGACATTGTTGGAACACTCGATTCATTAAGTCCATAAATGCTACTGGGGTATTAGTGAGTCCAAACGGCATGACTAGGAATTCAAAATGTCCATATCTTGTCCTAAAAGCTGATTTAGACACATCTTCTAGCTTGATTTTTAACTGATGATACCCGATCAAGGTCTATCTTAGAAAATACACAAGACCCTTGTAATTGATCGAATAAGTCATCAATCCGAGGAAGAGGGTACTTATGTTTTGATAGTGGCCATATTCAATTCCCGATAGTCAACACATAATCTCATACTCCCATCCTTCTTCTTAACAAATAGTATTGGTGCTCCCTAGGGAGATATACTTGGCTGGATGAAACCCTTATCTAATAATTCCTGTAGTTGAGTTTTAAGTTCCTTCATTTCTGCAGGGGCCATACGATATGGTGCCTTTGAAATTGGGGCAGTACCGGCATCACATCTATAACAAATTCCACATCCCGATCTGGGGGCAGGCCTAGTAAATCTTCCGGGAATACATCAGGGAACTCATTCACAACTGAAATAGTCTCAATTTTAATGTCAGTTCTAATGGTATCCAAAACTGAAGCCAGAAACCCTTGACATCCCTGCCTCATTAACTTGATGGCTTCAATGGACGATATGTAGGGTATGTCATGACTAACTTTAACCCCTTCAAAACTAAACTCCAGGGCTCCTTCCATTCTAAAGATGATCCTCTTCCTATTACAATCCACCTGGGCACCACAAGCGGATAACCAATCCATTCCTAGTATTGCATCAAACTCCATCTTGCCCAACTTAATCAAACCAATAGATGTTTTCATCTCTCCAATCATCACTTCACAGTTCACATATCTAGTGCTAACTATTATCTTTACCCCTATGGGTGTGGATACAACCAACTGAAATCCTAGGGGTTCCGATACTTGATTTAATTAATAAGCAAAAGCACTAGATATGAATGAATGAGTAGCTCCAGGATCAAATAATGCATGGGCAATATATCCTGATATGGAGATCATACCTTTCACTACTGCATTTGAGGCCATTGCTTCACGGTGGGTTAATGCAAAAGTTCTTCCTTGCACCCGTGGCTTTTGGACAGATGACTGAGTTGCAACAGGTCGTGGAGCATTACTGGGCGGCATAAAATTACTGGTTGGTCCCCTGGGAGGGTTCATTCTCATAGCTGGCCTCCCACTTCCCCTACTCTGTCCTTGGCTTCCGTGTCTCGTCGGGCAATTTTTCTTTAAATGCCCCACTCCTCCACAAAAATAGCAAGCTCTATCTTGGAGGCAGTCTCCAAAATGGTTTGTTCTGTACTTCTGGCACCAAGGGGCCTCCGAGATTCTTGGGTGGGACACAGAGGTAGCCTGTGCTTTCGAGAAATTATCTCTGTTTCTCAATCATGTTTCTCTGCCTCTGGCCTATCCTCCTCTTTGAAGAATGGTATTAAACCCAAATCCTTTATTTCTGGTAGATCCTGATGCCGCCGACATTGATGGTCCTTGATATCGGGGGCGCTTTGAGTTGGGATTTTTCTTCACCCAGTCTTTATGACCCTCTTGCATATCCATTTCTACCTCCAAGGCTCTTTCCACATCTTGAAGATAATTCTTCAGTTGTAAAGGAATCAATCTGCTTCGAATATCTAATCTCAGGCCCTTTACGAACCTCTTTGTCCTTTCTGCTTCACTCTTCACCAAGGCATCAACATACCTGGATAATTGAGTGAACCTCTGGTCATATTAAGACACATTCATCAGGCCTTGCCTGTTGGCTCAAGGTTACAATCACCCATGATTAGTGTATTTTGATGATTACAAAACATATTAGTTATTTGTACTAATAACAATTGTTGTTTAAGTGTGTTTCAGATTTCTATTCATTCTAGAAGTCTTCTCTCACAAATACAAGGATTTGGACTCAAGTCAACTCCAATTGGGCTCAAGGAACAAGTGTTGAAGATCATATGAAGAAGCCTATTGAAGATCTTGAAGTCTTAGAATCATTGTAAGAAATAGAATGTTAAAGTTTGAGTATATGAAATTTGGCTCTAGGATTTGCACACACATTTGTTTCATATATTTCCTATGGTTTGAAAATGGTTATTTCTAAGTTTTATGCCTTAGTTTATATATACATGTACCAAAAGCTTTAACCTTGAAAATCTTGTTTAAAACATGTGTATAAACTATTTTCTGCATAATACTTAGCTATATGTATTTTTAAAATATTTTTTTCAAAATTTTTCTAACTCAAAACAGCCCAGTTTTTCTGTTTCAGGCAACTTCGGTCGACCGGCCCGGTCGACCGGAGATGTGTCTGGACATGCACTGTTTGTGCATGTCTGTCGGTCGACCGGACCGGTCGACCGACGGAGAGCAAATTGCTCTCGGGTTATTTCGGTCGACCGGACCGGTCGACCGGAAGAAGGAAACTGTGTTTCCTCTTTTGGGACGGTCGACCGGACCGGTCGACCGGGCGCCAACGGCTCTTTGCAGCTGTGCTGGCGGTCGACCGGACCGGTCGACCGCCAGGCCTGCAACAAGCCTAACGGCTCTTTCCTCTTTGGGCAGTTCTGAAAAACTGTTTTTATTTTCAGCTTTAACAGATTTTTGGAGAGTTGTTGGGGAGCTTTTTCAGAGAAAATAAGACAAAAAGAAATTGTTTTTAACCTATTTTCTAACCCTATAAATAGAGGAGAAGTCTCTCTTGCATTTCACTTAGAAAAATCCTCAAGTTTGCATTGTTTTCAAAAGAGAAAAGAAAAGAGTTTAAAGCTTTCATTTCAATTCTTTTTGAGCTAGTTTTTCAGTTGTGTTTGATTGCTAATATCACTCTACAACTGAAGTTTTTCTCACCACACTTCATAGAGCCAAAAATCCAATACTCATTCTATAGTGAAGTTGTAATTCAAGTGAGAGTGTTTGTAAAAGAGTTTGAGAAATAGTGTAGTGATCTTGTTGTGATCACTTGGTTCTTGTAATCCTTTCCTTGTGGAGCAACCTCTTCGGTAGAGGTCCTTTGTACTCGGTGGAGCTCGGTGCTCGGTCTTCGGTAGACCAAATTGTAAAGGCATCCTCGGTGGATAGTGGAAACCCTTCACGGAGGTGAAGGCGGGGACTAGAGCAAGTGTGCTCGAACCTCGAAACAAATCATCTTGTTTGCGATTGCCTTTGCGTTATTCTTGCTTACAATTTCTCTTGCTTTATATTGTCTTGAATTATTTGCTTGAGAACTAACCCTTTACTTGTGCAATCTTGTCTTGTTCACTTTACTTGCTATATTGCTTGTGTGTATTTCATCATAGCACTTCATCCTTTACTTGTTCGATCATATCTCATACAACACGGTTGCATTGCGCACCTCTAACCCATTTGGGAGGAAGGAGTTCAGAACCTCGCAAGGGGTATTCGGCTCTTAGTCGTGTTTTGAGAGATCGTTGCATCACTCATTTAATTAAAGTTTAAAAAGATCATTAGATTAGCATTCACACCTATTCACCCCCCCTCTAGGTGTTTTTCAATTGGTATCAGAGCTTGGACTCTAGGATTTGGTTTAACCACCTTAGAGAAGATCCTAATTTGCTAATCATTTCATTCATATTCATATAAGTAAAATGGCCGATGGAATTAAGACCCCTCCTAAGTTTGATGGACTTAACTTTCCCATATGGAAAGTTAAGATGACCGTGTTTTTGCAATCTCTAGGTAGCCGAGTTGCAAAAGCCGTGACTAAGTCCTTTAGTGTACCCCCCGGTGACGAATCCACTTGGTCCGAAATAGAGACTAAGGAATTCGATGCCAATGCCAAAGCTCACTATGCACTTCTTCAAGCCCTAAATGATGATGACATAGCTAGGGTTATACATTGCAAATCCGCATATGAGATTTGGTCACACTTGATAGTCACTCATGAGGGTACCTCACAAGTAAAGAAGGCTAAGATTGACCTTCTTCGGTCCCAATATGAAACATTTACCATGCAAGATAATGAAACCATAGATGATATGGTTACAAGATTTACCAAGATTACTAATGGACTCTCTTCTTTAGGTGAAGATATCAACAATGATCAAAGAGTAAGGAAGATCATCCGGGCTCTTCCTCCTTCATGGGAAGTTAAAGCAACAACCTTGAAGGAACTCAACGACAATGAAGAGATGGAGCTTATAGGTCTCATTGGGAACCTTAAAACCCATGAGATGGAAAGGAAAGCAAGGGAGGACATGGCTCCTACCAAGAAGAAGACTATTGCCTTCAAGTGTCAATCATCACACTCCGACGAAGATGATGAAGAAGAAGATGACGAAGAGCTCTCACTTCTAGTCAAAAATGTTCGGAGGATGTACAACAAGGCGAAGTTCCAAGGTAGAAGGAGATGGCAAGGAGGCAAAGAAGAAAGAAAGATCATATGCTTCAATTGCCAAAGACCGGGACACATTGTTGCGGAATGTCCGGACAAAGCTAAGCCCTCCACTTCAAAGAAGCCTTACAAGAAGAAGGCTATGAAGGCAACTTGGGATTCGGAGACCGAATCCGAGGAAGAAATAGACACCGCCAACATGTGCTTCATGGCTAATGAAGGCACAAGCAAGGTAACCTCTTCCCCTTCTCATGATAATGAACTTTCTATGGATGTGTTAGAAGAAGCTTTTGTTGAGTTGTCACAAAACTATGATTTCTTAAAGAAAAAGTATCTTAAAATGAAAAAGGATAATGAATCTTTAAGTCTTCAAGTTTTTACTCTTACAAAGGAAAAAGATGATTTGGTTTCCACTTTGGCCACTACCAAAAATGATTTTGAAAAATATAAGATTTCTTGCAAAGGTAAGGCCCCACTAATTGATTCAAATGAAGTTACTATGCTTAAGGGAAGATTAGACTCTTTAAGTGTTGTTTTGAAAGATTGTGAGTTTAACAAGAAGAAAATTGAGGCTATGTTTCCTAAGAAACAAGCCCCAAAGAAAAATGCTCATGCTCATGTTCATGTTCATGCTACACAACCTAAACAACATGGCAAAACCCCAAAACATGCTCACACTACACATACACATCATGCATTCATGTATGGTAGAGTGTTCTCATGTTCACATTGTGGACGGAAAGGGCACTTAGCCAATTTTTGCTATGATAGATTAAATGTATCACGTCACAATGTTTGGGTTCGAGGCACTAACTTTAAAGGACCCAAGAAAGTTTGGGTACCAAAATCAACAATTATGTTAAATGATGTAGGTACTTTCTAAATCCCAACGACGTAGAGGATTGTGGTATCTTGATAGCGGTTGCTCAAGGCACATGACTTGGGACATCAACAACTTTGCAACCCTATCAAGATATCATGAAGGTGGCACCGTCACCTTCGGAGATGACGCCAAGGGTAAAATCATCGGTATTGGTAATGTAAACTTGGCACCTCTCCTTTAATTGAAAATGTAGTTTTAGTTGATGGCCTCAAGCATAATCTCTTGAGTGTTAGTCAACTTTGTGATAAAGGTTTTGATATTGTTTTTGATAATGTTGCTTGTAAAGTAATTGATAGAACTTCTAATGTTTGTGTATTTTCCGGTTTTCGTGAAAGTAATGTTTATATGATTGATATGTTAAATATGTCTTGTAATATTACTTGTTTGAAAGCCCTCGATGATGACTCTTGGTTGTGGCATAGGAGATTAGGGCATATTTCTTTTGATCATATTTCTAGGTTAAACACAAAGGAAATGGTGAAAGGTATTCCTTGCTTGAATTTTGAAAAAGACCGAGTTTGTGACGCATGTCAATTTGGGAAACAAACTAAGTCTTCTTTCAAGTCAATTAAGGATATCATGACATCACGTCCTTTGGAGTTAATCCATATGGATCCTTTTGGCCCTACACAAACCAAAAGTCTAAGTGGGAATAGATTTGCTTATGTTTTGGTTGATGACTTTTCAAGGTTTACTTGGGTTTTCTTTCTTGAACATAAAAGCCAAGCATTTTCGTATTTTCAAACTTTTAAGAAAAGAGTTGAAAAAGAAAAAGATGTTTCGATTTTGAGGATAAGAAGTGATAGAGGAGGTGAATTCATTAACCAACCCTTTACCACTTTTTGTGATGAACATGGAATAAAGCATGAACTTTCTTGTCCTAGAACTCCACAACAAAATGGAGTAGTTGAACGGAAAAATAGAACATTACAAGAGATGGCTAGGACAATGCTAAGTGAATATGGTCTACCACATTATTTGTGGGCCGAGGCCGTAAATACATCATGCTATATATCAAATCGTGTTTTCTTGTGCAAAAATACTACTAAAACTTCTTTTGAAATGTATTTTTCTAGAAAACCTAATG
Source organism: Agave tequilana (assembly GCA_038442645.1). Classification (NCBI taxonomy): domain Eukaryota; kingdom Viridiplantae; phylum Streptophyta; class Magnoliopsida; order Asparagales; family Asparagaceae; genus Agave; species Agave tequilana. The sequence continues at coordinate 49,700 of JAVJIF010010671.1, forward strand.
TTTCCTATTTTAAAGTTTTTGGTTGCAAATGTTTTGTTTTAAACACAAAAGATAATTTAGGAAAATTTGATCCTAAATCTTATGAGGCCATTTTTGTAGGTTACTCTAACACTAGTAAAGCTTATAGAGTTTTCATTAGATCATCATTGACTATTGAAGAGTCTATTCATGTTAAGTTTGAGGAATCTAACAAGTTTGTTAAGAATGTTGTAGAAATAGATGCATTGGATGAAGGTTTGGAGAAAGTGACCTTGGAGGATGCTTCTACTATGGGAGACAAACCAAAGGATGATGAAGGAAGCAAAGCTAAAGTGGAAGAGGCACAAGGAAATGAACATCAAACACATGAGGTGGAGCCTACTCAACCACTACCAAAGGATTGGAGATACAATCCACATCATCCCAAGGACCTCGTCATAGGTGAAGTATCAAAGGGGGTAACTACTCGCTCTAGACTTCATGACTATTGTGGTAACTATGCATTCATTTCTCATATTGAACCCAAAAATGTCCTCGAAGCCGAGGCCGATTCATATTGGTTGCTAGCCATGCAAGAGGAGCTCAATCAATTTGAGCGCAACCAAGTTTGGCACCTTGTTCCTAGGCCCCACGATAGACCAACAATTGGTACTAAGTGGATCTTTAAGAACAAGTTGGATGAATCGGGTAATGTAGTTAGAAACAAGGCTAGGTTAGTTGCCCAAGGTTACACTCAAATCGAAGGAATCGATTTTGAAGAAACCTTTGCACCCGTAGCACGGCTTGAAGCCATACGGATGACACTAGCATTTGCCTCATATAAAGATTTCAAATTATTTCAAATGGATGTTAAAAGTGCTTTTCTAAATGGATTTATTGAAGAGGAGGTGTATGTTGAACAACCCCCCGGGTTTGTTGATCCTACACATCCGGATTTTGTTTTTAAATTAGATAAAGCTCTTTATGGTTTAAAACAAGCCCCTAGGGCTTGGTATGAAAGACTTTCTTCATTTTTGACTTCAAATGGTTTTAAGAAAGGTAAAATTGATACAACCTTGTTTACAAAACATGTAGAAAAAGATATTCTTATTGTGCAAATTTATGTGGATGATATTATTTTTGGTTCTACTAATGAATCTCTTTGCAAAGCTTTTGAATCATGCATGAAGGATGAATTCGAAATGTCTATGATGGGGGAACTCAACTATTTCCTTGGACTCCAAATCAAGCAAAGGAAGGATGGGATCTGCATCAATCAAGCCAAGTACACAAAGGAACTAATCAAAAGGTTTGGGCGTGAAGGATCGAAAGTAAGCAAAACTCCCATGGCAACAACTACAAAGCTTGACAAGGATGAACAAGGTAAAAGTGTAGACATTAAATTATATCGTAGCATGATTGGTAGCTTGCTTTATTTGACGGCTAGTAGGCCGGATATTATGTTTTCCGTTTGTCTTTGTGCACGTTTTCAATCTTGTCCTAAAGAATCTCACATAATTGCGGTTAAACGCATAATTAGATACCTTAAGGGCACTATTGAAATGGGTTTGTGGTATCCTAAAACCGGATTATTTGAAATGAAGAGTTTTTCGGATGCCGACTATGCGGGTTGTAGGGTAGATAGGAAGAGCACAAGTGGAACATGTCAATTCTTAAGTAATTGTCTTGTATCTTGGTCTTCCAAAAAGTAAAATTCGGTAGCCCTATCAACCGCCGAGGCGGAGTATGTTGCAGCCGGAGCTTGTTGTGCACAAGTTCTTTGGATGAAACATACTCTCCTTGACTATGATTTACACTTTGATCATGTTAAAATATTTTGTGATAATACTAGTACTATTCACATGACAAAGAATGCAAATCAACATAGTAAAACCAAACACATTGACATTAGATATCACTTTCTTGGAGATCATTATGAGAAAGGTGATATTGATATTGATTATGTTTCTACCGATTTTCAACTTGCCGATATTTTTACTAAACCTCTAGATTATGCTAGATTTTTCTTTATTTGTGGTGAGTTGAATGTTTGTATTATGGATTCTTAAAAATAAAATTTGTTTTTCTATTGGTATTTTAACCCTTTTTGATGTATGACAAAAGGGGGAGAATAAGTTGTAATATAAGTTGTTTAAGAGTTGTAATAAGTTTAAGAGTAAGTTGTAATAAGTTGTTTAAGAGTTATAATAAGTTTAAGAGTTTGATATTTTGAACTTGTTTGAGAAGTTTGATATATGTTTGAGTTTGTTAAGATTGTTTATTTAAGTTTTTTTTGACAAAACTATTTTGCCTTGAATGCTTTATGTATTGTGCTTCCATAGTCAAATTTTTATACATAGCATTATTTGAGGGGGAGTTTTCCAAACTCCTCTTCCATGTTTATTTAAATAACCTATATGTTTTGTCATCATCAAAAAGGGGGAGATTGTTGGCTCAAGGTTACAATCACCCATGATTAGTGTATTTTGATGATTACAAAACATATTAGTTATTTGTACTAATAACAATTGTTGTTTAAGTGTGTTTCAGATTTCTATTCATTCTAGAAGTCTTCTCTCACAAATACAAGGATTTGGACTCAAGTCAACTCCAATTGGGCTCAAGGAACAAGTGTTGAAGATCATATGAAGAAGCCTATTGAAGATCTTGAAGTCTTAGAATCATTGTAAGAAATAGAATGTTAAAGTTTGAGTATATGAAATTTGGCTCTAGGATTTGCACACACATTTGTTTCATATATTTCCTATGGTTTGAAAATGGTTATTTCTAAGTTTTATGCCTTAGTTTATATATACATGTACCAAAAGCTTTAACCTTGAAAATCTTGTTTAAAACATGTGTATAAACTATTTTCTGCATAATACTTAGCTATATGTATTTTTAAAATATTTTTTTCAAAATTTTTCTAACTCAAAACAGCCCAGTTTTTCTGTTTCAGGCAACTTCGGTCGACCGGCCCGGTCGACCGGAGATGTGTCTGGACATGCACTGTTTGTGCATGTCTGTCGGTCGACCGGACCGGTCGACCGACGGAGAGCAAATTGCTCTCGGGTTATTTCGGTCGACCGGACCGGTCGACCGAAGAAGGAAACTGTGTTTCCTCTTTTGGGACGGTCGACCGGACCGGTCGACCGGGCGCCAACGGCTCTTTGCAGCTGTGCTGGCGGTCGACCGGACCGGTCGACCGTCAGGCCTGCAACAAGCCTAACGGCTCTTTCCTCTTTGGGCAGTTCTGAAAAACTGTTTTTATTTTCAGCTTTAACAGATTTTTGGAGAGTTGTTGGGGAGCTTTTTCAGAGAAAATAAGACAAAAAGAAATTGTTTTTAACCTATTTTCTAACCCTATAAATAGAGGAGAAGTCTCTCTTGCATTTTACTTAGAAAAATCCTCAAGTTTGCATTGTTTTCAAAAGAGAAAAGAAAAGAGTTTAAAGCTTTCATTTCAATTCTTTTTGAGCTAGTTTTTCAGTTGTGTTTGATTGCTAATATCACTCTACAACTGAAGTTTTTCTCACCACACTTCATGTTGGCCCAAAGGCCCTTCACCCTAGTTTTGATGATGATCAACTCATGTAGTTATAGTTACTAATGATCTTGTGTTTATTAGTGACAGATTCATGATCAAGATCTTAGTAGGTGCATAGCTCAACAAAGGATAAAAGAACAAGATTTGGAGCTTGCATGTGGTGATCCAAGGAGTTTTTGGATCTAGCTTGGACCAAGTCAAGATGATGTGAAGCTTCAAGTGAAGACTTCAAGAAGTTGAAGATTTGGGTCTAGGTATAGAATTTGTATTTTTGTTTTAGTAAAAATGTAAAGGATAGATAGTTGGTGGATTGCTCAAGTTATATCACACACACACACTCTTGATAGAACTCTTGATTTTAAGTGCTTTCATAAAAAGATTTTTCTTTGAGACAAAATACTATTTTGGATTTTGGTATTTCATAGTTCATATCTTTAAACCAAAATCATGATTAGTGCTTTATGTCAAAACATAGATATTTCTTATTGATTGTGTAGTGGATCATATCCATACACACTATGCTTTAAAATGAACTCAAATATCTTGTTTTTGTATTTGATGAAGATTTAGAAAAACAAGTTTGGAAAACATGTTTTGGAAAAATACATTTTGGTTATTGAGCTAATATTTCCAAGTTACAAAATAGACCAAAACATCTATAACATGTCTTGATTTTGTGCAAGCATGTTTGTTCTTTCAAGTATATTGGTAAAACTATTTTTGTAGAATTTCTATGTATTTTTAGGATTTTATAAAAGATTTTTAAATCCTGTTTTCAGACCTGGAGACTTGCTGACAGGCCATGTCGGTCGACCGGACCGGTCGACCGATGTGCACAGCCCTGTGCACGTTGTCAGCACAGTGGCCGGTCGACCGGGTCGGTCGACCGACCAAGAGAGCTTTGCTCTCTGGAAAAATCAGTCGACCGAGCCGGTCGACCGATAGAGGAAATGCCCTCTGCTCCAGGAGGTCGGTCGACCGAGCCGGTCGACCGGTGGCTGTAACGGTCAGAAAAATGACCGTTGGCCGGTCGACCGGCGGTCGACCGACAGCACTGACAGAACCCCAACGGCTCTTTTTCTGGCAGCCTATATATTGGGGTCTTGTCAACTGTTTTGAGGTTAAGATTTTGGAGATTTCTTGAGCTGTTTTTCTGATACTTTTAGAAGAGTTTTCTCCACAAAATAGAGTGCTAATACTTCCAATCAAAAGGGAGTTTTTATCAAGAGAGTGTTAAAGTGATTTCTTGTGTTTTCTACCAAAGCTTTCTTTCCTTGATTTCTCACACTTCACTTGAGCATCCATAGACATATCTATCCTATAGGAAAGTGTTGTAGTGAGCTTTTGTAATTGGTGATCAAGTGTTAGATCACCAAAGAGACTTTCTTTGTACTTTGAGGAAGCGGGCAAGTGTGCTCGTTGTGGTTGGAGTTCGGTTGTGAACTCTTGGTGGTTCGAGGTGCGGCCTCGGCAAGCTTAGGGGGCTTGCGTGTGTACGGGACTTGGGAGTCCGAGGGTTTGTAGGTGTACGGCACCGAGGAGAGATCCGGTGGGATCTTGCATAGTGAAAATCCTTCGTGTGTCGAAGGCGGGGATGTAGAGCAAGTGTGCTCGAACCTCGAAACAAACCCTTTGTGTTTGCGATTGCTTACTCTTCCCTCATTCTCTTTTTGTCTCTATTTTATATCTTACATTCAATTTATTGTGTTCATCTTATATATGCATGATATATACCCTTATGCTTAATTGATATATAATTGCGTGGGATTGTTGTTAACACTAGTATTCAACCAAGAGAGCCAACGCGGCACCTCAACCCATTCAAGGGGAATCTAGAGGAGCTTGTCCAGAGCCTCGCAAGGGGAATTCGGCAACACTCTTGTGTTATACATAAGTGTTTAATTAAAAGAAAGTTTAATTTGGTCATCTTAGTTTTTAATTCCGCATTATTTGTTCATAAGTGACCATTAGATTAGCCATCACCTATTCACCCCCCCTCTAGGTGATCTTACAATTGGTATCAGAGCTAGTGCTCTTGATATTGGGTCTAACAACCTAAGAGTTAAAGATCCTACATTTGGGCTAATCACAATATTTGTTGTACACACACACCTCACCATGGACTTTATGTCACCACCCACCTTTGACATTCTTAACATCCACATTTGGAAAGTTAAGATGTCATTATTCCTCAAAGCCCTAGGTTATAATGTTTATCTTGCCACTACTAATAATGCATATTGCTTAAATGGTAAGAACATTGAGGCTAATGCAAAAGCCCTTCATGCTATTAAGTCAACCCTAAATGATGATTATTTATCTAGGGTTTCTAATGTTGAATCGGCTTTTGTAGCTTGGAACATCATCACCTCCCTTGGCGAAAAGGATCTATATTATGCCGGGAGCAATTCGGACGTTGGAAGCAACACCTCCAACACATGCTTTATGGTCCAAGGGGATGACCCCCTTGAGGTAACTTCCGAATCCGAGGATGAGGACATGTCATATGATGAGCTTACTTCATTTTGCCATATGATTATTGAAAATATGACATGATAAAGAAAGAAAATAAAAATTTGAAAAAGGACATTGCTTGCATGCATATAGAACAAGACTCTTTTAGAGATAACATTGCATGCTTAGAAAAAGATAACAAGATTTTGAAAAAGGAATTTGATTGCATGCTTAATGAAAATGTTTCACTTAGGAATAAAGTCGCATGCTTAGAAAAAGAAAATAATGATTTGAAAAATGAAAATGTTTCCCTTATGTCTAAATTAAATGATTTATGTGAAGGGAACACTATTTTGAAGGAAAAGATTATTTTGGTGGAAACTCAAAAAGAAGTTGTTTTTCAAGAAAACAAGACTTTGAAAAGAAAGATTTGTGAAAAAGAAAAAGAAGATGTTTGTAAAAAGAAAAAGAAAATTGATCATATATCTCACCATGCTTTACATGCATCCACTAGTGAGATTAATATTTTGAAAAATAAGATGAATAATTTGAGTTCAACTTTGAACTCGTGTGCATTTAACCATTCTAAGTTGGAATCCTTGTTTCAAAAGAAACAAGTTCCTCATGCTCATGCACATACACATCATGCTTATGGTGCACAACACGATCACAATCACACTCATAAGCATCATGCTAAGGTGTACATTTGTACACATTGCGGCCGCAAAGGCCATCTAGCAAGATATTGTTTTGATAAGAAACCATATTTATATTTTGCTAAGTATAATAGATTTTGGGTTCCTTACAACAATGCTAACCCCAAAGGACCCAAGAAAACATGGGTACCAAAACCCCCACCCTTTGATTTTGATGTAGGTGAGGGCTCTCACAAAACGTGAGAGGATTGGTGCCTTGGTAGCCAATGCAATGGATATGATGGACACTCTTGTAGATGCATTGCTATCAAGGGAATTTTGATGGAAAAGACCACCATGCTTGGAGCTTTGAAGTTGGTAACAATTTCTTAACTCCTATTTTTTTTGTACATGCTTTACACTTTTATCATATTCATAGCATGTTCATGATGTTATTTGATTTGTGCTTCATGTGGTATTTACATGCTTAGATGTAGATTTGTCAAACTTGTATGTATACATATACAAATAGTGAATTACAATTGACTCATATATGATTGAACTTCATGCTCACTTGTATTCACTCTATGCATGTGTATAATCTAGTTTTGATGATTCTCTTTTATACATGTTTTGCCAATTTTGTGATTTACTTCATGTATATGCATGCTTAATTCAAATCTAATAAATATACATGTATACCCGTGAGTCTCTTGCCTTCATGCAAACATTTAATAGACTCTTTTAATATTTGGGATATGTATGCATATTGCTAGATTTGTATAATTCATACATATACCATGTAGATTATTTTTAAGATGATTTGTTTTGATAAAAATGATTTTTATGTGTTGGTTGATAAAATTTTAGTCATGATTTGATTTGGGCTTCTATGACTATTTTCATATAGATACTATTTACATAACCTTTGAACACTCTATCTTTAAGAAAATATATATGTTGAGCTTTATGGAATATGAGTGCTTGAACTTTTATGTATTTAGTATTATTCATGAAAAACATATGATTTTTTATGAAGGATCTTTAACTAGTTTGTCAAAAATCCATTTAAACTAGTTATCTATTCTTCAATTGATGCACATGATCCTATTTTTATGGATAAATTCTTTTGTGATTTCAAAATTTTGATGCTTCATTGTATTGAATATTAGTTTAGATGTTAGTATTTGTCAACACTTGGATTTATACTTGTACACCTTATGGACCACAAATAAATCTATATATGATTGGGTTGAATGCTTATTTGTGCCTATTAGATGTACTAGTATAGCCTTATGTTGATGATCATTACATTCTTAAACTTGTATTCCCATTTGGATTTATGTTATGATCATGTGATTTCATTTCATGTATATGGTTATTTTGCCAAAACATTAAGATATACATGGATACCTCTTGAGTCATTTGCCTTTCATGCAAATCTATATATGGACTCAATTATATTTTAGGGATATGTATGTATACTTAATGTCTTGTCAAAAACATACATATATCTTGAAATATAAATTTTAAAATTTTTTTTATTTTACAATAAAATTTTTTTTGTGTTGGATGTCATGATTTCAAAATTTATGATTTTAAGGAATATTGAGCTTTATTGCTATTTTCATGATGCCATGTTCCACATAACACTAGTTCACTCACTTCTTTTGAATTTGGACTTTATGGATTAGAGTGTCTTAGTGCTTTGTGATTTATGCATATTTCATGAAAAACTTTTTAACTTATTCCTTGATGGAAGGATCTCGTACTAGTTCTTAAAACAAGTTCATTTAACTAGTTCGAATTCTTCATATGGTAGATTATATGATGTATACACATATGCTTACTTTTCAATTGGTATCATTGGATATATTCAATTGGTATCAATATGACTTCATGTTGTGCATATTCATATTTTGATTGTATGTATGAATGCTTTCAAATTTTAATTATATCTATTCATACATATATGTGATCTATTTGTGCTTATTTTACAATTAGTATCTTTTAAAGCACATAGATTGTTGATGCTAAGCTTAATTAGACTTCAAATTGGTATTTCATAATAAGCTTGTGCATTGTATTTTTTAAATTGGTATCAAAAATTCAAAATTTGATTATTTTACAATTGGAACCATGCAAAATTGTGTTATTTGATATCTTATAATATGATCTCTTTCTAAGATATCTCAAAATTTGTTGTTATTAAGAAAAATTCAAAATTTATTTTATAAAGAAAATTCAAAATTTTTTGATTTGTATTTCCTATATGCAAGGAGAGCTTAACATCTCTTCTACATATAGATTCATGTTGAGTATATTATAATTTGAGGAGCTTGACAACTCTTCTTTTCATGATATACGTGTGTAGGGGGAGCTTCACATCTCCTCTTATGCATGACATATTATACGTTATGTGAATTAGGGCTTGTCATCCCTCTTTCATGTAATGTATATGTGTCGGGAAGCTAACTTAACGTCTTCCTCTTCATGAATTTATATCGCATATAAATTTTATTGATTGATTTGTATTTACCCCTCCTTGATTTCTTTGTTTTTGACAAAAAGGGGGAGAAAATTTGTTTGATGTATTTTTTCTTTGAACCCTTTGTTGATGATTGACAAAAAGGGGGAGAAGAATTTGTGATTTTATATGCATGATTTCATGAATTCCTTACTTAAGGGGGAGAAGTATTTGGTTCCTTGCTTAAGGGGGAGTAAGATTTGTATTTATGCATATATGTTGTCTTGCAATTAGGAGCAAAAGATTTGATTTATGATTTGATTTATATGATTGCATCTCCTACATTGCATACATGTCATGTGCTTTTATTGCCATATCTATTATTTCTTGTTATGCATGAGTTAAGGGGAGCTTCTTTGAAGCTTTACTTTAATCCATGCATATATAACTCCATGAGTTTTGTCATCATCAAAAAGGGGGAGATTGTTGGCCCAAAGGCCCTTCACCCTAGTTTTGATGATGATCAACTCATGTAGTTATAGTTACTAATGATCTTGTGTTTAATTAGTGACAGATTCATGATCAAGATCTTAGTAGGTGCATAGCTCAACAAAGGATAAAAGAACAAGATTTGGAGCTTGCATGTGGTGATCCAAGGAGTTTTTGGATCTAGCTTGGACCAAGTCAAGATGATGTGAAGCTTCAAGTGAAGACTTCAAGAAGTTGAAGATTTGGGTCTAGGTATAGAATTTGTATTTTTGTTTTAGTAAAAATGTAAAGGATAGATAGTTGGTGGATTGCTCAAGTTATATCACACACACACACTCTTGATAGAACTCTTGATTTTAAGTGCTTTCATAAAAAGATTTTTCTTTGAGACAAAATACTATTTTGGATTTTGGTATTTCATAGTTCATATCTTTAACCAAAATCATGATTAGTGCTTTATGTCAAAAACATAGATATTTCTTATTGATTGTGTAGTGGATCATATCCATACACACTATGCTTTAAAATGAACTCAAATATCTTGTTTTTGTATTTGATGAAGATTTAGAAAAACAAGTTTGGAAAAACATGTTTTGGAAAAATACATTTTGGTTATTGAGCTAATATTTCCAAGTTACAAAAATAGACCAAAACATCTATAACATGTCTTGATTTTGTGCAAGCATGTTTGTTCTTTCAAGTATATTGGTAAAACTATTTTTGTAGAATTTCTATGTATTTTTAGGATTTTATAAAAGATTTTTAAATCCTGTTTTCAGACCTGGAGACTGGCTGACAGGCCATGTCGGTCGACCGGTCCGGTCGACCGATGTGCACAGCCCTGTGCACGTTGTCAGCACAGTGGCCGGTCGACCGGGTCGGTCGACCGACCAAGAGAGCTTTGCTCTCTGGAAAAATCAGTCGACCGAGCCGGTCGACCGATAGAGGAAATGCCCTCTGCTCCAGGAGGTCGGTCGACCGAGCCGGTCGACCGGTGGCTGTAACGGTCAGAAAAATGACCGTTGGCCGGTCGACCGGCGGTCGACCGACAGCACTGACAGAACCCCAACGGCTCTTTTTCTGGCAGCCTATATATTGGGGTCTTGTCAACTGTTTTGAGGTTAAGATTTTGGAGATTTCTTGAGCTGTTTTTCTGATACTTTTAGAAGAGTTTTCTCCACAAAATAGAGTGCTAATACTTCCAATCAAAAGGGAGTTTTTATCAAGAGAGTGTTAAAGTAATTTCTTGTGTTTTCTACCAAAGCTTTCTTTCCTTGATTTCTCACACTTCACTTGAGCATCCATAGACATATCTATCCTATAGGAAAGTGTTGTAGTGAGCTTTTGTAATTGGTGATCAAGTGTTAGATCACCAAAGAGACTTTCTTTGTACTTTGAGGAAGCGGGCAAGTGTGCTCGTTGTGGTTGGAGTTCGGTTGTGAACTCTTGGTGGTTCGAGGTGCGGCCTCGGCAAGCTTAGGGGGCTTGCGTGTGTACGGGACTTGGGAGTCCGAGGGTTTGTAGGTGTACGGCACCGAGGAGAGATCCGGTGGGATCTTGCATAGTGGAAATCCTTCGTGTGTCGAAGGCGGGGATGTAGAGCAAGTGTGCTCGAACCTCGAAACAAACCCTTTGTGTTTGCGATTGCTTACTCTTCCCTCATTCTCTTTTTGTCTCTATTTTATATCTTGCATTCAATTTATTGTGTTCATCTTATATATGCATGATATATACCCTTATGCTTAATTGATATATAATTGCGTGGGATTGTTGTTAACACTAGTATTCAACCAAGAGAGCCAACGCGGCACCTCAACCCATTCAAGGGGAATCTAGAGGAGCTTGTCCAGAGCCTCGCAAGGGGAATTCGGCAACACTCTTGTGTTATACATAAGTGTTTAATTAAAAGAAAGTTTAATTTGGTCATCTTAGTTTTTAATTCCGCATTATTTTGTTCATAAGTGACCATTAGATTAGCCATCACCTATTCACCCCCCCTCTAGGTGATCTTACACTTCATAGAGCCAAAAATCCAATACTCATTCTATAGTGAAGTTGTAATTCAAGTGAGAGTGTTTGTAAAAGAGTTTGAGAAATAGTGTAGTGATCTTGTTGTGATCACTTGGTTCTTGTAATCCTTTCCTTGTGGAGCAACCTCTTCGGTAGAGGTCCTTTGTACTCGGTGGAGCTCGGTGCTCGGTCTTCGGTAGACCAAATTGTAAAGGCATCCTCGGTGGATAGTGGAAACCCTTCACGGAGGTGAAGGCGGGGACTAGAGCAAGTGTGCTCGAACCTCGAAACAAATCATCTTGTTTGCGATTGCCTTTGCGTTATTCTTGCTTACAATTTCTCTTGCTTTATATTGTCTTGAATTATTTGCTTGAGAACTAACCCTTTACTTGTGCAATCTTGTCTTGTTCACTTTACTTGCTATATTGCTTGTGTGTATTTCATCATAGCACTTCATCCTTTACTTGTTCGATCATATCTCATACAACACGGTTGCATTGCGCACCTCTAACCCATTTGGGAGGAAGGAGTTCAGAACCTCGCAAGGGGTATTCGGCTCTTAGTCGTGTTTTGAGAGATCGTTGCATCACTCATTTAATTAAAGTTTAAAAAGATCATTAGATTAGCATTCACACCTATTCACCCCCCCTCTAGGTGTTTTTCACTGCCGTAATTCCAAGAATTCTGACGCCATCTTGTCTCTGGCCGTCTCTGGGATATATTTTTCAGTGAATTTATTCACTAAAAATTTCCAAATGATTGATTCTCTTATACTTTTCACACTATTTTTCGCCGCCCTCCACCAATTTTCTGCTTCCTTTTGAAACATAAAGGAAGAGAAAGATACCCTTTGCTCATCGGTGCAGTTCATTACATTTAGGATCTTCTCTATCTGGAGAAGCATGCTTCAGCTTGTAAGGGGTCCACCTCCCCTTCAAATACAGGCGGTTTCATTTTCTGAAATTGCTCCAATGCTCGGTGAGAGTTGTTATTATTTGCTCTGGTCATTAACTGTGTGAGCCACTCTAGCATCACCCCTGGAGTTCCATTACCTCCTCCTATCTGGACTTCAGAATCTTCATTGTTGTCCATGGGGTGTGCACTCCCCATCACACTATAGTGTGACACACCGAGCGATAAAGACTCATTTGGTGGTAGCTTATTTAGATCCATGCGTCTTTCCTATAAGATAAGGGCGTCTGGTCAACATACTTCACATATGAAATAATTTTGGATAACATTTTAGTTTCCTGCAATCACTTTAATACCATATTCATTATCACTTTGCAAATAAGCAACTTGCTATATATATATATATATATATATATATATATATATATATATATATATATATATATATATATATATATATATATATATGTATATATATGTATATGTACATCTCAAAATGGATACAAAAATATTACACTAATATATCTACCATTTGGATATCCGAACTAACCCATGTGCATAAATATAAGATGTGCCAGGGCATATACAACAAAACTCTTAAGATATCCATCAACTAGCACACTAGGCTTATACATACATACATACATACATACATACATACATACATACATACATATATATATATATATATATATATATATATATATATATATATATATATATATATATATATATATATATATATATATCAAAAGTGTTTGCTCAAAGATTCATCCTTCATAGGGTAGAGTCTCCCCACTTGAGTCCCCGCTAGTACTGCTACTATCCTCACTATCACCCATACCTTCCTCTGAGTTTTCCCCCAGTAATTCATCTCCTGCGCAGCACCAGTCATCCAGGTCATCATATGGTCCATGTCATCTTCCCATGTTTCATCCCAGAAGACACCTCCATAGGTGAATCCTCGTCGAGTCTCCTCCTTTATTGTACTAGTATCCTCCATCTCTACAAAATCAAGTGAATCCCCAACCAAGCTCTCTGTATCAACAATGGTTAGTTCAGGCTCATTAGACGCCTGAGACTCAACCTCTTCATAGTCTATGCGGTCTGGGGCTACAAATATGACCTCTGGGTCAGTCTCATCCGACTCATATCCCCAATCCATAGAATCTGCCGTCCAAGTCACACTCGAACTATCCGAGTTAGAGACTGGCCAATAAATGTCAGAGTTCCCCATCTACATGCAAACAAGGAGTCATATCAATCTCAATCCCATAAAATAGTCTCAACATACTGCTATAATCAGAAAGAAGAAACATATATATATATATACACACACACACACTTGTACTTATACTTATCCTTAATCTACCCGTAAGTCTCATGTTTTAGAATAACTTAGGTTCAATAGATAATTCAATGCATTCCCTCGTCCCAGTGTCTTATACCACTAGAAGTTGTTACTGAGAGCCCGCACCCTCAGTCAACTCACCCGAATCAGGATGTGCGGGCTGAAAAACACCTAGAGGGGGGGTGAATAGGTGTAAGTGCTAATCTAAGAAACTAAATGCAAACTAAGTGCGCTAAATGCGAAAGCTAATGCAAAATATGCACAAACTAATACAATACAACAAGTGTAGCCGAATTCCCCTTGCGAGGCTCTGGACTAACTCCCCTTGATTCCCCTTGAAATGGGTTGAGGTGCTATGTGAAGCTCTTGTTGGATGAGTATAAGTTAGGCACACACACACAAGCAATCCAAGCAATGTGCACACACAATCAAGCCAAGCAATAAAGGATATAGCAATATGAAATAATGCAAGGCAACACAAGCAATATGATATGGTGATATGAGTTATGCTCAACACAAGCAAATATGATATGATGATATGAAGTATGATGCTTTGCACAATATAAATGAGAGAGAGTTAGAGAGACAATGGATCAATACGCAAACACCAAGATTTGTTTCGAGGTTCGAGCACCTTGCTCTACATCCCCGCCTACACCACCGTGTAGGATTTCCACTATCTCAACTCCCACCGAGGGAACCTCTACCGAAGATGATTTCTTACAACTCTAGGAGTACCGAACTCCTCTCTCAAACAACAACCTCCACCGAGGCCCAACAACCAACAACAACAACAATAACCACCTCTACCGAAGAGGTTTACAACCAAACTCAATCACCTCTACCGAAGAGGGATCCAAACCAACAACCCAATACAACAATCTCCACCTCTACCAAAGAGGGAGCAACTCAAGAAATCAAGGGTTTACAACAAGTGGTATATTTCAACCACAAACCTCTTTCCTTTTTCTTTTTCCACAAAACAAGATCCTAAATAGTTTAGGATAGAAGATATAGCTCAAGTGTGGAAAACAAGTATTTTTGGAAACAAGCAACAAAGAAAAACTACTTGGGAAATCTCTTGTATATGATAGAAAATGAAATACCAAATCAAAATCCCAAAACCTAGTTTTCTTTGATTTTTCAAAAACCCAAAACAAATAAAGATGAGAAGTTTAAAGCCCAAAAACTCTTTTAAAACTCTTTTAAACACTTCAGAAAATTAAAAATTTTTCTCTTAGAAAACTTGGCAAAAATCCCCAAAGAGATGGGGTTTATATAGCCCCTATACAAAACTAGCCGTTAGGCTGAGCTGGCAGTCTGACAGACTGCCGGTCGACCGCCAACGGTCAAAAATGTGACCGTTGGGCAATAGCGGTCGACCGGCCCGGTCGACCGAATCATCCTGAGAGCAGAACTCTCATCTCGGTCGACCGGCCCGGTCGACCGTCCCAGAGACTCCAAAACGTGCACAGACTTGTGCACGTCGGTCGACCGTCCCGGTCGACCGGCCTATGGTACGGTCGACCGGTCCGGTCGACCGACTTGGCCTGTCAGCCAGTCCTCAGTTCTGCACAGATACGGGATTTGAAAATAGGTCTTTTCACTCAATAAAAATCCCATAAATTCACAGTAAATCTAAAAAATAGTTTTAATCACAATAAAAACTGTTTTTCTAAAAATATGTTTTTCTAAAACTTGTTTTATCATTTTACTTTGATAACCAAACTTGTGATAAAAATTTCAAGACATATATCAATCATATCAATTCATTTTTGTGTCTTGCCAATTTTATCAAAAACAAAACTTGTATTTTTATCAAACTTGATTTTTCCAAAACATGAATAGGATAGTCAAAATAAGTTTGTCTAGCAAGTTTAAAGCATGTATGTATATCTAGAACATATCTAATATACATAGGTATAAGGTAAACTTGTTTTGATCTATTATTCATGAAAACCAAAAACCAAATCATGAAACGTGTGTGTTTTGTGCACTTGAGCATATCAACTAAACTAAGCTTTACAAATATGGATCTAAAACACAAACTCTAAACTAGATACCTAAGTCTTCTTGACGATTTGCATCTTCAAGTAGACTCGGTCCAAACTCCGTGATTCTCCAAGTGCAAAGGTATGATCTTTAAGCTTTGGCACCGGAATCATCATGAATAGCTTCTAATCATCTTGTTGAAGCTAATCACCAACCTAATATCCTGTTAATGATCTGAAACTTAGAAACACAAGAATATTAGTAAACATAACTACATGAGTGTTGATCATCATCAAAACTAGAGTGGAAGGCCATTGGGCCAACACGGGCACCCTGATTCTGATGCGAGGAAATACTCAATTACCGCTTGACTCATGGTTAATCCATCACATAAAACTCACTACCTAACTATAGTCACATATCATACATATGAGCCTAACAATTCCATTACCTCCTTCCTCCGACTTAACCTTCTCCTTCTACTTATAAATCTTAGCTCTGATACCAACTGTAACGGTCCCAGTTAATCATTTTCATTCAGATTTCAATCATCACAAATCATCCTTAATCCAAGCTTGGGACCCATCAAGATACAATACTACAATTCGGCTAACATCAGCCTGCTTAATACTTTACATCATTGTCCACTTTGATAGCATGTATGATCTTCAACATGATTTAGCATTTCCTAAAATATTGGTCTGATAACTCATTACAAAACATAGTCTAATACATTACTATGCCAAAATATATACAGGATTAGAGTCTAGCACCCAGTATTTCAATATTTACAAGTTCATAGTAAACATCCAAATAGAAGATTTTGCATAGTTTCCTAAAAAAAAAAAACAATATACATATCACAAGAAGGAGCAAAAAGGGTAAAAATGTCTCCGTTGACACCTATCTCGCATGTGTTGCCACTAAGCGGGTCCCTTGCCTTTGTCCAAATCTGAAGGTGATAATGAGAATAGAGTGAGCTCGACAGCTCAGTGAGTAAAACAATATTTATATGCATGTCCATTAAGTAGGTCTATTTGGACTTTATCATCAGGTTGGCAATTGTATTTTTATACCATTTGTGTGAATTTTTAGGTATTAGTTGAAGTCCTGACCAAAACACAGTAACAGGTCCTGTTAGTCGACTTGCCCATTCTTATAGTCGGCTAATGTCTCTATTAGTCAACTAACATTGAAGCTATAGTCGACTGAGGTTGATCCAAAAAGTATTTACTGTCTGTTGGCTGCCAGTGACTTATGTAGTCGACTACCGTAACATGTATAGTCGACTACTCTATGTACTAGTCGACTTATACATCACCTATAGTTGACTAGATATGGATCAAAAAGGTATGCTGCTCTCTGTTTGTCACTTAAAACCAATTCTAGTCGACTTTCCTTTCTGGTATAGTCGACTACTATAGGCTCTAGTCGACTATTCATCATCTATAGTCGACTAGTCATGGCCAAAAGAAGATGTCTACTCTCTGTTTGTTTCCTGTAACTGAGGCTAGTCGACTTACAGTTTATATATAGTCAACTAAGATGTGTTTCCAGTGACTTGTCTACCCATTTATCCCATCTATAGTCGACTTACCCACAAGGGCTAGTCGACTAGTCTATTGAAATTTGTCTGGGTCAGTCGACTATTCCAGAGTGTAGTTTAATGATTTTTATATGATTTCAACATAGAATTTCTATCTTAACCACATTAACGTACATGATTAATATAAACTATAATCGTAACATGCAAATTAACATACATGGTCAACATAAATTATAATCGTAACATGCAAATTAACATACATGATCAACATAAAATATAATCTCCCCTTCGATCACCTCCGGTTCAACCCGGTCTCTTCCTCCGATACGTTTACCACGTATTATCCTCCCCTTTAATCACCTCTGGTTCAACCTGGTCCCTTCCTCCAAACATGCAAATGTCATATTCTTCATGTAATAACCACATGCAAGGATTCATAAAACAATAATAACATAAAGGATTCACATGATTCCTACTTTACATGATGTCAATATTAAGAAGGACATTAACATGTATAAGTAACCACTTATTAACTAACAACATGCAAGCCTTTTCAAGTTAACCAACATGTTATATCATTCTAATGTATGTGTAGACAAACATATACATGAAGTCAAGTATAATGTTCATTCATAAAACTATTTCTTTTTAAGAGTCATGTGTTAGACTACTATGCATACACAATAAGGTGTCGGTCATGCACCCATGTAAGCATTCATGAGAAATACAACAATATAACACCACATGATTGTTCATAATGTATACATAAATATATAAACCATTCTTAAGCATCATCGTTCATTTTCTCGTCCATTTAAAACTTAGCAATTTTCCCACTTTATATCAAGTTTTACTTTTCCTACTATATTACTAGGGTTCGAATGTTTTACTCACCCTTGAAGCGAGTATCTCCTTATCAAGCTCGGTCTCCCGCTTTAATAGGGTCTACAAGGTCACAAAATCATCATAATTAGTTCTTAGTTAAAAGAGTGTAAGAGGGGTAGAAATCTTGAGGTTTTGCTTATCGCCAATATCACCCTCCTAACCCGAAATCTTATCTTCAAGAATTTCCTTTTTAGGGTGATGTTAGATCACCACTTTAGCTTGTTCTATTTGGTCTTTGGAGGAGTTAAAACATATAAAGAAAACCTTTTTCTTGTATAATAGGAAGTAGGGAAGTTTTGTGAGGGAATGAGAGGGAGAAAGAGTGTGTGAAGTTGAAGAAAATGGAGGGAAAAACAAGGCTGTTGGCTGTTTTTTCTTGGCCTAGGCCGGCTGCAAATGGGAAGAGAAAGAAGAGGGTTTTTGTGAAGTTAGAATGAAGAAAGAGAGAGAGAGAGAGAGAGAGAGAGAGAGAGTGTGTGTGTGTGTGTGTTGGCAAATGAGATTCTTCTCTTCATCCCCCCTATTTATAGCCCAAACTCTCCAATAGTATCATGACAGGTGCCCCTCCCTAACACCATCACTCTACTCCTATACCTTACCTTATAAGTAAGGTTCCATTCCTCCCCCATTCATGAGGTACTTGTATCTATAAGCATGGTGGGGGTATGGTGGCAAAGTCAACAAGCATGAGGTTGTATTTCATTTATATACATATATACATATATATACATACTAATGTGTATAGTATAATGTATAGTATCCTTCACGAATACTTACTCCCCCATTACCCCCTAAAGCATTTAAATGTTAGGTAAAAAAGGTGATTAGTTAAGACAAGTGTTACACCGTACATACCCGGGACCACGACCCATATGCCTGGCGCTAAACCAGGCCGTACTGCTAGGTACTACAATAACAATAATAACACTGCATAAACAGTGGAACAGTAGAACAATATCAGACAGGATATCAATCATCTCCCAGAACCTTGTAGTGGAACCGTAAGTCGGCTACGCAACCTGTATCCTAGGTCCACCCAAAATACAGATGTTGTCTCCTCCATTAATTTTTCTAATCCTCCCTCCATCAATTTTTCAAATCCCGGTGTAAGTTGTCATTTTATATTATTATTTAATTCAGTCATAACAACCAATATCCATATTACCTAGAATACTGAGATGATACGTGACAGTAATAGTACAGTAACAGTAAATAGTAACCGTATACACGATGAACAGTAATAAGAATAGTGAACAGTGTCAGTAACTGTGTGTACGATGAACAATAGAAATGTACATAAGGTTACGATCTAACGATATTTTTTTAGGCCCAAAGACCCATCACTCTAGTTTTGTTGATGATTAACTCTTGTAGTTATAGTACTAATGATTTTGTGTCATTTAAGTTTCAGAGTTTTACCAAGATCTTAGTCGGTGTTTAACTTCAACAAAAAGTTCAAAGTCAAGTTTTGAAGCTAGCATGTGTTGACTCAAGAGAGCGCGCATCAAATCGCATCAAGTACTCAAAGAGGAGCCCAACTCACGGATCAAGTTTGGACCAAGTCTACATGGAGAAGAAGATTTTCAAGACTTATATCATTTTTGTAAGTGTTAAAATTTTTATTTTTAGATAAAATATAAAAGATAGATTAGTTGTGAATTGCTTAAGCTCATACCCAAACATACACAAAATATTTCAAAATATTTCATGTAAATAGGTTTAGTTTTCAGAAAATATAGTTTTGGTTTTGAGCTTCAAAGTATATACATATTGGTTTCATGATTAGATTTCATCAAAACAAGTTTATATGGTATATATATGTGTATTGGATTCCATCCATACACATTGTTACTTCATAATGTTTAAAAAAACTTATTTGATGTTTCTAGTTCATACTTTTAAGTTTTGTTAAAATTAAAACTTGTTTTGAGCCTATTGTCAAAAATAAGTATATTTCATCTTATATGTGTATTGGATCATTTCTATACACACTATGCTTCAAATGAGTTTTAGATATCTTATTTTTGTATTTGTACAAGTGTTGAAAAAATTATTTTTTATTTTGAAATTTGTTTTTGAAGAATGTGGCTTTGGGTTTAAGCTTTAATTTCTATACCTAAAAAATAGTTCAAATTGTTTGTTATATGTGTTGATTTTTAATCACACATATTTGTACTTCAAAGTATTCATATGAACCTATTTTTTTTGGAATTTATGAGATTTAAATGTTGTAATCTTTAAAACCCTAGTTTTTGGCTTCTGGTGGTCGACTCGACCAGTCGACTGAACCGGAGCTCGGTTGGCCGAGCAATCTACCGATGTGCACAGGACGTACACAAGACCATAAATTTAGGGCCGCTCGACCTAACGGTCGACCGATCCAGAGAGGTTGCTCTCTAGATCTGGCCCTGGTCGACTGAGCGGTCGACTGACCATAGAGACCTCCTCTCTGGTTTTGGCCACGGTCGACCTAGCGGTTCACCGATAGGGCATTGACCTGGGTGTTATTGATCGGGTACTCGACTGACAACCCCAACGTTTTAAAATATGACCGTTTGTCGATCGACCAGCCGGTCGACCGACAGGTCATTTGGCCCCCAACGGCTAGTTTTTGGACTGCCTATAAATTAGGACTTTTGGGCTGATTTTGGGTAAGATTTTTTGAGTGTTTTCAAGAGTTCTTTTACAGAGTCTCTCAGCAAGTTTTAGAGCTTCATTTCCATATCAAAAAGGGAGTTTATCAAGAGTATTCCTCTTGTGTTTTCAAAAAGATTTCTTGAGTTTTTCCTCTACAAATCTATCTTATTTTTCTCACACAAGCTTGAGCCTTTTCATTGCTATATTCATCCTATAGGGATCCTTGTATGTGAGAGTGTTTGTTCATGATCAAGAAGTGATAAAAAAGTTTTCATCTTTGTATTTGGAGGAGTTATAGAGGTTGAGGCCTCGGTGAGCTTGCGGGTTCGCGTTGTATAGAGTTCTTGAGGGAGCTCATTATAGAGGTGCAGCCTCGGCAAGCTAGTGAGCTTACGTGTGTTGTTTTTGTGGGAACAAGTGAGGGACTTGCGGGTCCAAGAGTTCTTGAGGGAGCTCGTTGTAGGTGTTACGGCACCGAATGATCTTGCAGGATTAATTTTAGTGAAAATCCTTCATAATGGTGAAGGCGAGGACGTAGAGCAAGTGTGCTCAAAGCTCGAAACAATTCTCCCGTGTTTGTGATTGCTCATATCTCTCTCACTTGTGTTTATATCTTGTATACTTATATTGCTCATATCTTTATATACTTGATATTTTTGTGCTTAATTGTTATATGCTTGAGATTGTTTGTGTGCTCACACTTGTATTTAACCAAGAGAGTTAAAGTAGCACCTCAACTCTTATATTAGAGAAATCTTGAGGAAATAGTCACCCCCTTTAGGTGACCTATAATAGTTAAAGTAGCATTATTAGTTTTAATTCCGCATTAGTTGGCATTAGATTAGTAAGTCACCTATTCACCCCCTTTAGGTGACCTATAATTGGTATCAGAGCTTAGTGCTCTTGATTTGGATCTAACAACCCAGACTTAAAGATCTTTGTTTTGCTAATCGCAATATTTTTCTACGCACACATGGATTTCATGATGTTTGATATTCTAAACTTTCAAAATTGAAAAGCTAAGATGTCTATGTACCTCAAAGCTCTAGGTATTCATGTTTATTTTGTCACCATTAAAGATACTTATTTTTTAAATGGCAAAAACCTTGAGGCTAATGCAAAAGCCCTTCATGCATTAAAATCAACCCTAAATGATGAATATTTATCTAGAGTTTCTAACATTGAATCGACTTTTGTAGTTTGGAACACTCTCATCACTCTCGGCGAACAAACACCATATGACAAAGAGAGTGACTCGGATGAAGAAAGTGATGCTTCCAACACATGCTACATGGTCCAAAGGGATGACCCCCTTGAGGTAAATTCCAATTCCGAGCTTGATGAAGGAGTTGAGATGCCATATGATGACCTTGCATCTTTTTGCCAAAAACTTCTTAAAAAATATGATTTGTTAAAAATGAAAACAAAAGATTAAAAAATGAAATGATTTTGTTATAAAAGAAAAAGATTCTCTTCAAAATAAATTTGAGACTGTTTCAAAAAAAATGAATCCTTGAAAAATAAAACTATTTTGATTTCTAAAGAAAAGGACATTGCTTTAAATGAAAATAAATCTTTGAAAAAGAAAAGTGTTTCAAAAGGAAAAGAAAATATTTTCAAAGTGAAAAAGGATTGTGTTTCTCATGTTTCTTCTTCAAAATTGAAAATGATATATGTACTTTGAAGAAGAACATTGATAGTTTGACCTTCACTTCGAGCCAATGTCCATATAACCGCTCTAGATTGGAATCTTTTCGCAAGATACATGTTTCGCACATGCATGCACATTCTACATCTCATGCACACCATGATCACATTCATACCACTCACATGTATACTAGAGTGTACACAAGTACACGTTATGGCCTCAAAAGCCATCTTGCAAAATTTTATTTTGATAGATTAAATATTTTAAATTTTGTAAATAAAAATGTTTGAGTTCCAATTGTTTCAAACCCTTGTAGGCCCAGTAAGAAAATATGGGTACCAAAATTTTCACCACTTGTTGTTGATGTAGGTGTGGGCTCTCACAAAACGTGAGAGGATTGGTGCCATGGTGGTGGATGCATTTGGAGATTGAAGGACACACCCATTTGATGCATTACTATCAAGAAAGCATAGTGAGAGGATCACCGTATTTTGGAGAAATAAATTGGCTACATCGATTTTGGTAACCATTTCTTCCTCCACTTTAAATATGTTTTAAATGTTTTAAAATGCTTATATGCCTATATCATATGTTTATATGCATATCTTGTTAAAACTTATGTTATACATATACAATTTTTTAGTTACATATTATACATGCTTTATTTCTTTTGTGTACTCATTTGTTATTTGATTGTACATTGTATGTCCTAGTTCTGATAATTCTTGCATGACTATATATATATATATATATATATATATATATATATATATATATATATATATATATATATATATATATATATCATATTTATGAAAAAGAATTTCATATAAGTGTTCTTTTGAGCCTTATTGAGTTATTTTCATGAATTTGTTATTCACATAGTTCTTGTGCACAATCATTTCTTTTGTTTACTTATGATTTTATTTTTATGAGCTTATATATGAGCTTTATAGATCTTGAGTGTCACCTCTTGTGTATTTAGCATGCTTCATAGGATACATGATTTGGTATTATGTTTGAAGAATCCTTGACTAGCTTTTCAAAAACTATTTTAAACCAGTTATCTATTCTGCACTTGGTAGTATTTTCAATCTACTATTATTTTCAAATCTTATCGTTGAAAACTTCTACCCTTAAAGGGCGATTGGTTAGGCGACCATTGCCTGTATGCCTAAAATGAATATCTCTTTAACATGCGCATGAAAGGATGAATATTATGAGTTATACATGAGTTCAATGGATATTTTATTTTTGTATACTCATACTAGTTTTCTTATATATATATGCTTCAAATTTCAAGTGCTATTCCATTTTCATACATACATATATATGATTTTGATTGTGCTTATTTTACAATGCTATACATGTTTTAAAGCACAAATTATTTTATGCTAAGCTTGATTTTATTCTTAATATTAATTGATATGTTTACCAGCTTATGCATGTGTTTTGTTATTATTTCAAATTTTTTTTAAACTTAAAAAGATTTCATGTTGATAAGATAATAGTTATGTTTATCTACTAGTGATATCAACATTTATTTTGTCAACTAATATTTGATTTCAATTGGTTTTAAAATTTATTTTGTTGACTATAAGTAATTTCAAAATTTGTTTTAAGTGGTATCAAAGTTTTTTTAATTTTTTTTTATATGTATATGTAAGGGGAGCTTAACATCTCCTCTATATATAGATTCATGTTGAGAGTATTTTACATATTAAGGAGTTTGATTTCTCATCTTTATGTGATACATGTGTGTAGGAGGAGCTTATCATCTCCGTCTATACATTTTATAATATGCTTATGTGGGTTAGGGTTTAGTTATCCCTTCTCCATATAATGCATTTATGCGTGAGGAGTTAACTTAACGTCTCTCTTCTTCATGTATATCGCATATACATCTTTCTTGTCTTTCTTTATCCCTTTGTTGATGTATTGACCAAAAGGGGAGAAGAATTTAGAGTTTATATATGCATGTTTAATATTGTTGTTTATGCATATATAATTGCGTTTATTTTATGTGCTTCATTGTATATCTTTATTTATTTTTTCTATGCGTGAGTTAAGAGGGAGCTTCTATGAAGCTTATCTATAATCAATGCATATATAACCCATGAGTTTTGTCATCATCAAAAAGGGGGGAGATTGTTGGCCTAATGGCTCATCACTCTAGTTTTAATGATGATTAACTCATGTAGTTATAGTACTAATGATCTTGTGTCTATATAAGTTTCAGATTTTTACCAAGATCTTAGTCGGTGTTTAGTTTCAACAAAAGATTCGAAGTTAAGTTTTGAAGGTAGCACATGTTTATTCAAGAGCTCGCGCTTCAAGATCGCATTAAGTACTCAAAGAGGAGTCTAACTCATGGATCAAGTCTGGACCAAGTCTAGATGGAGAAGAAGATTTTCAAGAGAAGATTTTCAAGACTTATGTCATGTTTGTAAGTGTTAAGATTTTTATTTTTCGATAAAATGTAAAGGATATATTAGTTGTGGATGGCTCAAGCTCATACACAAAAAAATTTTTAAAACATTTCATGTTAAATAGTTCTAATTTTCAGAAAATACAGTTTTGATTTTTAGCTTCAAATTATATACACTAGATTAAGAGTTGAGGTGCCACTATGGGTCTCTTGGTTGAATAAGAAAACAATCCCAAGCATATATCAATTAAGCACAAGAAAATATCAAGCAAGTAATATGTATGAACAATAAGAGAATGCAAGATATAAAACACAAGTGAGAGAGAGACGAGAAATCGCAAATAAGAGAGAATTGTTTCGAGGTTCGAGCACCCTTACTCTACGTCCCCGCCTTCAACACTATGAAGGATTTCTACTAGAATCGATTCCGCAAGATCACTTGGTGCCGCAACACCTACAACAAGTTCACCTAGAACTCTTGAACCCGCAAGTTTCTCACTTGTTCACGCAAGAACAACGCATGCAAGCACACTAGCTTGTTGAGGCTGCACCTCTTACAACTCCTCCAACCACAAGTTGGAACACTTAGTGATCACTTCACTTGATGACCACAAAATTCTCTTTACCGAGGCACAACCTCTACAACTCCTTACAATACAAGAATGCAATCTTGTAATCACTTCTCTTGATCACAAAAATAACTCTCACAATAAAGATCCCTAGAGGATTGATATAGCAATGGAAAGCTCAAGTTTGTATGAGAAAATAAGATAGAGTTGTGGTAGAAAACTCAAGAAATCTCTTTTAAAAAACACTCTTGAAAACTTTCCTTTTGATATGAAAGTTTTAGCCCTAAAACAAGTGGAGAAAAACCCTAAGAGAGATGGAAAAACTGGCTCTAAAATCTTCTTCAAATCTTGTGAAAAATAAGCCCAAAATAGCCCCCTTTTATAGAGCTTAAAAATAAAGCCGTTGGGGTCAAATCTGCAGATTAGTCGACCGGCCGGTCGACCGGCCAACGGTCATATGTTTGACCGTTAGGGCCTGCCGGTCGACCGTACCCTGGTCATGACCTGTCAGTCGACCGTCCAGTCGACCAGGGCCAGATCCAGAGAGTAAACTCTCTGGATCGGTCTCACCTGGTCAACCGACCCTCAAGCCAAAGGCTGCGCACGTTTCCGTGCACATCGGTCGACCGCCAGAAGGCCAGCTCAGGAAATTTTGGATTAAAAACTTGGTCTTATAAACTCCTATAAATTCTAATAAAATCACATAAAATCTACAAAAATAAGTTCATTGAAATACTTTGAAGTACAAATATGTGATATCAAAAATCAACACATTACAAACTTTTTGAACTATTTTTGTAATATAGAAATTTTGCCTTAAACAAAAATTCGTATTTTTCAAAAACAATCTTCAATTTGAAAAATAATTTTTCCAAAACCTCTTCAATTATAAAAACAAGATATTTTAAATACTTTTGAAGTTTAGTGTGTATGGATATGATCCAGTACACATATAAGATTAAATATCTATGTTTTGACAATAAACTCTAAAATAAGTTTTGATAAATACAAAACTCAAACACATGATATAAAAACATCAAATAAGTTTTTTTTTTAAAACATTTGAACCAACAATGTGCATGGATGAAATTCAAAACACATATAAACCATATAAACTTATTTTGATGAAATCTAATCATGAAACATAAGAGAGAATACTTTAAAGCTCAAAATCAAAACGGTATTTTCTAAAACTAAAACTATTTTATGAAAATACATATAAATTTTCTCTGTGTGTGTATATGAGCTTGAACAATACACAACTAACCTATCATTTATATTTTATTTAAAAATAAAATCTTAACACTTACAAACATGACACAAGTCTTCACGAAAATCTTCTTTTGAAAATCTTCTTCTCCTTCTTGACTTGGTCCAAACTTGATTCATGAGTTAGACTCCCCTTTGAGAACATGATGCCATCTTGATGCGCGAGCTCTTGAATCAACACGTGCTAGCTTCAAAACTTGACTTTGAATTTTTGTTGAAGCTAAACACCAACTAAGATCTTAATCAAATATCTGAAACTAGATAAACACAAGATCATTAGTACTATAACTATATAGTTAATCATCATCAAAACTAGAGTGATGGGCCTGTGGGCCAACAATCTCCCCATTTTTGATGATGACAAAACTCATGGAGTTATATATGCATGGATTAAAGATAAGCTTCATAGAAGCTCCCCCTTAACTCATGCATAGCATAAACAATAAATATATTCAATAAAAGCTCATAAACTAAACAATACGTATATGCATAAATATCAATATTAAGCATGCATACATAAACTCACTAAATTCTTCTACCCCTTTTTGTCAATTCATCAACAAAGGGGCGAGGACAATCAAACAATGAAAATGTATATGCGATATATATTCATGAAGAGGAGAGACGATAAGTTAGCTCCCTCTGCTTTCATGCATTATATGGAGAAGGAATGACTAGACCCTAACCCACATAAAGCATAATATACAATGTATAAGCAGAGATTTAAGCTCCCCCTACACACATGTACCACATAAAGAAGAGAGGTCAATCTCTACAATATGTAAATTACACTTAACAAGAATCTATATATAGAGAAGATGTTAAGCTCCCCTTGCACATAGGCAAAACATATCAATAAATTTTGAAACCACTTTTAAAATAATTGTTTTTGAAATATCTTGAAGTCAACAAAATGAATTATGATACTAATGAAATTAAATTGTAGTTGACAAAACTAAGGTGGTACCACCTGTAAATAAACAAAATTTTTGAGATATCAATAGTAGATTTTGATACCAATTGAAGGTGAAATATGAAGTACATTTTGATACTAAATAAATACTAATTGAAATTAATGCATAAGCTTATAAAGATACCAATTAACATTTAGAATAAATTAAGCTTATCGTAAACATAATTTTTGCTTTAAGAATGTAAAGATATTATAAAACAAGCACTATCAAATCATATATATAATATCTAATATATATAATATATATATATATATATATATATATATATATATATATATATATATATATATATATATATATATATATATATATATATATATACCAATTGAAATTGATACTAATTGAAATTTAAATCATACATATATAAAAAACAAATATGAGTATATAAAAATAAAATACCATGAAGATCATATGTATAACTCATACCTACCACCTTATTCATACACATGATAAAAGATATTCATTAAGGGTATACAAGGCATGGTCTCCAAACCATCCACCCTTTGGTTGGTAGGGGTTTTTAAAAATAAGAGTTTGAAAGTAATTATAAATTGAAAATACTACCAAGTGAAGAATAAATAACTAGTTTAAAGTAATTTTTGAAAAACTAGTTAAAGATCCTTCAAACATGAAAACAAATCATATATCCTATGAAGCATGCTAAATACACAAGAGTTGACATTCAAAATCTATAAAGTTCATAAATGCTCATGAAAATAAAGTCATGAGTAAATAAAAGAATGTGAGTGCACAAGAATCATGTGAATAGCATATTCATAAAAATAAGTAATAAAGCTCAAAACATCAAAATATATAAAAATCATAAAATTTATTTTTTATTAAAATTAAACAAACTTCAAGGTATATGTGTGTTCTATCGAAAGTAAAAATATACATACATATCCCAAACATAAACGGATCCATAATAGAATTTTACATGAAGGCAAGTGACTCAAGGGTATACATGTATATTTATTAGTTTTAGACAAAAATAACATATACATGAAGCAAAACATGTACAAAAATGAGGAAAATAAGTGTAAATAAAAGAATCATCAAAACTAGGTTATACATGTATATGTAATGAGTACAAATGAGCAATGAAGTTTAAACATATAAAAATCAAGTGTAAGTCATTACTTATGCAAGTATAAACACAAGTTTTAACGAAAATTACATCTAAATAAGTATTCACCACATGAAGTACAAAACAATCATGATTATTAGGCTAAATGCGCATGTTTTAAAAGTAGGATATACACAATAGCTAAACTCTAGTGAGAACACAAAAATATGAATGCATATGAATATGGGTACATCTCAAAGATTATTTATGTATATCACATGTCTAATAACATTGCATTTAACATAATGAGCATTAAAATCACAACATGCTAAAAATTATTAATTGCAAGAGCAGGTATACTAAAATAGGAGTTAGAGATAGTTATCAAACCATATGAATTATTCTCTAAGTCTTCAAACCACGGTGGTCCTCCCATAAACATCCTTTAAGGTGATACATCCAATGTAGTGTCCATCAAGCCCATGCATCTACCATCAAGGCACCATACTTCTCACGTCATGTGAGAGCCCACACCTACATCAACTACAAGAGGTGAGAATTTTGGAACTCATTTCTTTTTGGGTCCATGGGGGTTAGAAACAAATGAAACCCAAACATTATTATTTGCAAAATTTGTATGATTTATCTTATCAAAACAAAACTTTGCTAAATGATCTTTGCGGTCGCAATGTGTACATTTGTACACTCTAACATGCATATGAGTGGTGTAAGAGTGAGCATGGTGTGCATACATATGTATGCCATAGGGTTTGTGCATGAACATGTGAAATTTATTTTTTGTAGAACATGGATTCCAATCTATTACACAATTGCTCAAATTTGAGCTTAAACAATCAATTTTCTTTTTCAAAACATAACTCTCATTTTTATTAAAAGAGGATGCAGCATTATTAGAATGAGAGACATCGTAAGAATGAGAATCAACAATCTTTTTCTTTTTAGAAGTGTTTTCTTTTAAAATAAATTTTCTTTTCAAAGAGTTATTTTCTTCCAAAACATTGTCTTTTTCTTTTTCCACCAAAATAATTTTATTTTTCAATGGATTGTTTCCTTCACAAATATCATTTAATTTTGAAGACAATAAAATATTCTTCTTTTTCAAAAATTTATTTTCTTTTGAAATAATTTCAAATTTATTTTTAAAAGAGTCTTTTTCTTTCTTCAACAATTCATATATTTCAAGGAGTTTTTGACAGAAAGATGCAAGCTCATCATAAGGCATGTCAATATCTTCTTCTAGCTCGAATTCAAAATTTACCTCAAGAGGGTCATCCCCTTGAACCATGTAGCACATGTTGGAAGTATCACTTCCATCATCCGAGTCACTCCCTATGTAGTATTACTTTTGTTCACCAAGGGAGACAAGTGTGTTCCATACTATAAAAGCCGAATTAAAGTTAGAAATATAAGATAAATATTCATCATTTAGGGTAGATTTTATAGCATGGATGGCTTTTGTGTTAGGCTCAAAATGTTTGTCATTTAAACAATAAGAATCTTTAATAGTGGCAAAATAAACATGAATTCCTAGGGCTTTTAGGTACATGGACATCTTAACTTTTCAAGTTTGGATATTAAGAATGTCAAACATAGGAGGTGTCATGAAATCCATGAGTGCGTGTTCAAAAATAGTGATTAGCTAAAATGAGGATTTTTAACTCTAGGTTGTTAGACCTAAATCAAGAACACCATGCTCTGATACCAATTGAAAATATATCTAGAGGGAGGGTGAATAGGTGTACTAGCTAATGTAATGCAAATGATGTGAAATTAAAAGCTATTTATGCAAACTAAAGCTATTAAGCTAACACACAAGGTATAACACAAGAGTGTAGCCGAATTCCCGGTGAAGGGCTCTGCACTATCTCCTCTATATTCCACTAAATTAAGAGTTGTGGTGTCACTATAGCTCTCTTGGTGGAATACAAGTGTGAGCAAACAATCCCAAGCATATATCAATTAAGCATAAGGAAATATCAAGCAAGTAATATGTATGAACAATAAGAGCATGCAAGATATTAAACACAAGTGAGAGAGAGATGAGCAACCGCAAACACGGGATTATTGTTTTGAGGTTCGAGCATCCTTGCTCTACGTCCCCGCCTTCAACACTATGAAAGATTTCACTAGAATCGATCCCGCAAGATTACTCAGTGTCACAACACCTACAACGAGTTCAAACTAGAACTCTTAGATCCGCAAGTTCCTCACTTGTTCCCGCAAAAATAACACATGCAAGCACACTAACTTACCGAAGCTGCACCTCTTACAACTCCTCCAACCACAAGTCAGAACACTTGGTGATCACTTCACTTGATCACTACAAAACTCTTTGCATCGAGGCCACAACCTCTACAACTTCTTACAATACAAGAATGAAATCTTGTGATCACTTCTCTTGATCACAAAAATAACTCTCACAATAAAGATCCCTAGAGGATTGATATAGCAATGGAAAGCTCAAGTTTGTGTAAGAAAAACAAGATAGAGTTGTGGTGAAAAAAACT
This sequence comes from Agave tequilana, assembly GCA_038442645.1. Lineage (NCBI taxonomy): Eukaryota > Viridiplantae > Streptophyta > Magnoliopsida > Asparagales > Asparagaceae > Agave > Agave tequilana. The sequence continues at coordinate 81,065 of JAVJIF010010671.1, forward strand.
CAAAAAATATCTTTTAAAAAACACACTTGAAAATTCTCCTTTTGATATGAAAGTTTTAGCCATAAAACAAGTGGAGAAAAATCCTAAGAGTGATGGGAAAACCTGACTTTAAAACCTTCTTCAAATCTTGTGAAAAATAAGCGCAAAACAGTCCCCTTTTATAGAGCTCAAAAATATAGCCGTTGGGGTCAAATCTGCAGGTCAGATGACCTGTCGGTCGATCAGCCGGTCGACTGGCCAACAGTCATATTTTTGACCATTGGGCCTGCCGGTCAACCGCATCCTGATCATGACCACCAGCCGGTCGACCGAGGCAAGATCCAGAGAGCAAAGCTCTCTGGCCGGTCGACCGGAGCCAAATCCAGAGAGTGAACTCTCTGGATCGGTTGACCGCCCAGTCGACCAGCCCTAAAGCCAAAGGTTGTGCACGTTTCTATGAATATTAGTCGACCACCCGGTCGACTGACTTCTGCCTCGGTCGACCGCCAGAAGGCCAGCTTAGGAAATTTTGGATTAAAAACTTAGTTTTATAAATTCCTATAAATTCTCATAAAATAACATAAAATTTACAAAAATAAATTCATTGAAACACTTTGAAGTACAAATATGTGTGATAAAAAATCAGCATATATTACAAACTTTTTGAGCCATTTTTGTAATATAGAAATTTTGCCTTAAACAAAAATTCATATTTTTCAAGAACAATCTTCAATTTGAAAAATGATTTTTTTCAAAACCTCTTCAATTACAAAAACAAGATATTTTAAACACTTTTGAAGCTTAGTGTGTATGGATATGATCCAATACACATATAAGATTAAATATCTATGTTTTTGACAATAAGCTCTAAAATAAAGTTTTGATAAATATAAAACTCAAACACATGATATAAAAACATCAAATAAGTCTTTTTTTTAAACTTTTGAACCAACAATGTGCATTGATGAAATCCAAAACACATATAAACCATTAAAAACTTGTTTTGATGAAATCTAATCACGAAACATAAGGATGTATATTTTGAAGCTCAAAACCAAAATGGTATTTTTTAAAACTAAAACTATTTTATGAAAACACATATAAATTTTGTGTGTGTAGGAGCTTGAGCAATTCACAACTAATCTGTTCTTTACATTTTATCCAAAAATAAAATTTTAACACTTACAAATATGACACAAGTCTTCACGAAAATCTTCTTTTGAAAATCTTCTTCTCCTTTTTGACTTGGTCCAAAATTGATCCATGAGCTAGACTCCCCTTTGAGTACATGATACGATCTTGATGCGCGAACTCTTGAATCAACACGTGCTAGCTTCAAAACTTGACTTCGAATCTTTTATTGAAGCTAAACACCGACTAAGATTTTGATCAAATATCTGAAACTAAATAAAACAAGATCATTAGTACTATAACTACATGAGTTAATCATCATCAAAACTAGAGTGATGGACCTTTGGGCCAACTGTATTTAATGCATATTATCGACAATTTCTTTATCTCTGAGCTATATAACTTTGAATAATCAATGATTTTTAGCATGCGGTATCTTTTAATGATAATTTTGGTATAAAATAGTAAAGGTTTTATATTTGATCTTTTTTGAAATTTTTGATAATTTTAGATTTTTATATAATTGGTGTGAGAACATATGTTACACTCAACAATATGATTTTATTTGTCCATAATGAATTACACATGTGACAACCAAATAAGATGAAACAGCCAAAAAGGTCCAATATATCATGGACACGATCCTAATAGGTGAAAAGGGTCAGTTGTATCTTGCACCGAATAATATAGGGTAAGTATTAGTTTTTTTATAATAAAATTCAATTGTAAATTTAATTTAATTTCTTATATGATTTCTTTTATAGTTCACGTTGAGCTTTGTGCGCGACGACCCTTACAAACTCATGGTATATTGGTTTGACTCCTTCCGACATGATGTGCGAGAACTGATTCGTGAAATATTTAATATGTGAGTGTCTAATACTTACATATATTTTTTCAGTACTTCTATTTAAAAATATTATTTAATATTCTTAATTTTTTTGAAATTTATGGAAAAGCTTTCTTCATGTTTGCTGCATGAATCAATCAGAAAAAGCAAAAACCTTTATGGAAGAGGATTCTGATAATTATTTAAGAAACTAACGATAACACTTTAAATTTTACTTAAAATAATTTCAATTATTGTAGTATCATAAATAATCCGATATGTCGTGTGCGAATACTATGTCGTTCGGTTTATGTGTGAGATCTGCACAAATCAAATAAATCATATTGTTATAAACGTATAATCTTCTGCCTTAAAGTTAATTAATATTTTTGTTAGTATATATTAAAACTAACACAAGTAAGTCAATATGTTTGAAATTTGATAACAAGAAAAAAATATTCAGATGAGGATTTGGATGAAGTTCAGAAAGAGTGAGCAGGATATGTTGTGAAATATTTTTCTTAGAGAGGTTATTGTGTTTAAACTCTTTTTTTTTTTTGTTTGAGATTGTGCATGTTTTCATATTGTGAATGTTTTCTATTTGATGCATGTTTTCATTTTTTGTACATGTTCTCTATTAGGTGTATGTACGGACAACTATATACATGTACACACACATATATACATGTACACACACTGCGCTACATGTACACACACATACATGTACACTTGTACATGTACACACACATATACATGTATACAGACACATATAAATATACATGTACACACACACATTTATATATACATGTACACACACATATGTAAACACACATATATACATGTATACCCACACCCACTACTACAACAGTGGTTCAACTTCAACCATGCCTCTTAACAATTATATGTTGGGATTTGGGTCGAATAAATAGTCCCACATCGGTTAGACGTGGGGATGGTCTTGGGAATATAAGGATTTAGGCAACTCCACCTAAAAGGATAGTCTTTTGGGATGGTGCCCCGAGTCCTTCAAGTGGTATCAAAGCCATGCCCCGAACTTAGTCGTGTGTGTGAGTGATGTTCGACGATGTAGATCCCCCCAATGGCGCAAAGGCGCAATGGGCCTGCCCACCCCACTGGCGCAAAAGGCGCAATAGGCCCCTGTGAAGCTAATGTTGGGCTCTCAAGAAATTTGATAGTGGTGCTCCTTTGCAATGGGCGTGCCAGTTACCACGCGGTGTAGAGGAGTGACCGACTGCAGTGCTTCACATAAGGCGTGCCGCAACCTCACGCAGTGAAGAGTTGAATCTCGATGGAGCATTTGATCTTTCCAGTATGAAGATAGTTAGCTTGCAGAGAGACTTCTTTGTTCGAGGGGGGATTGTTGGGATTTGGGTCGAACAAAATAGTCCCACATCAGTTAGAGATGGGGATGGCCTTGGGAATATAAGGATTTGGGCAACTCCACCTAAAAGGCTAGTCTTTTGGGATGGTACCCGAGTCCTTCATTATATCTGCAGGATGCAGCGAAAAATCTTCAAACGTCGATAACCCTCCAATGGTCATAAATTCAAGAGCTCTCATTAAGGATTATTAGAAGTTTGAGTATAGAGATAATAAGAGTACTCTTGATTTTGTATATGTAATTTGTTTTATAATTCAAGAATTCAAGAGTTCATGATTTTATATCTGTAATTTGTTTCTGTAATCCAAAATTTGTTTACATGTTTTATTCCAGGGAAATCATGCATGTTTTGTTTCTTTAATCCAATGTTTGTTTACATATTTTTGTAATCCAATGTTTGCAAATATGTTTTGTTTCCAATGTTTACAAACATGTTTTGTTACAAGAAAATCTTATGTGTCTGCAATTTTGTATTCTAATCTTATGTTACATGAATGTTTCTATAAATTTTGTAATATGTTATTTTAATTTTTTAAAAGTAAGACATTTCACGGCAGTTCTAGCAATAACCATCGTGAAATATAACCTTTCACGATGGTTATTTAAGGAATCGCTATGAAAGATTAAATTTTTCATAGATATTTCATGGTGGTTATAAATACAACCACCGTAAAATATAACCTTTCATGACGGTTATTATAGAACCATCGTGAAAAGTTAAAATTTTCATAGACATATAACGGCGATTATATATATAATCGCTGTTAAATGTTGACATTTCATGGCGCATTTTACATAAAACCGCCGTGAAAAATCCGTGTGTTTGTGGCGGTTATTCCCTAAACCGCCGTGACATTTTTGATTTGAAGGCAGTCCAAAACCGTCATGAAATTTTCACGTCGCTCGGATAGACAGCGGTGTTTTTATTAGCCATCTCGTTACTTTTTAACAGCGATTTTAAATCGCCGTGGAAGTCCATTTCTATTATATTAGAATGTTTGGTTAATTCAGTGGCATTCTCTTTTGCGGAGACCTGAAACCTTCCTGATTTGTGGGAGGAGACTCTGAAGCCCACAGTAAAGCAAGCTAATACAGCAGCAATTTACAGCCCCCCCACAGTTGGCCCCGCGGCCAGCCACGGGGTGTGCTCCCCCGAGGTCGCCCGTTCGAATCCGTGTGGGGATCATATTGCCCAGTTGAGCTCTCTTAACCCAAAATAAAAAGAGCTAATACTGCCGCAATTTAAGTTATTGTTTGAGAGTGATCCTGTTGTTGGTTTTATTTGTGAAGATCAGTTAATTTTACAACTGCTCATGTGTGTGTTAGAAAGTAGACTTGGCTCTTTTGAAAGGATTTAGATGCAAATGTTTCTCATATAAATTCGATGTTAGAAAAATGAAGTCGTTCATATATATCTGTGTTTATAAATAGATAGACTTGTTTCTTTCTAGAAAGGATTTGAAATTTATAATTCGATGGTGGGCTGATCAAGTTGAAGATCCATTGTGTTCTAGTTGCAGAATCATTTAGAGCGTTTAAAAACAAAGAAATACATCAAGTGGGTACGAAATAGCTAACTTAAATAGTTAATTGATTAGTATAACCTTACAAATATTTGGACATAATAAAAATTGGCTTGAAAAAGTTTTAAAATGTTTAGATCATCTAAATGCCTGAACTAAGAATTTGTATACTTAATATCGTTTGATTGAGCAACATGCTAGTTTCAACTCTTTATTTTTATCTATTAATACATGAACAATAATCTTTAGGATAATTAGTTTTTTGACTTTTAGCCCCTTCAAATACTATAAATAAATTTTAACGAAGTAAACATTCATTTACCACTATGTAAAAATCTAGGTTATGCTTATGGTGTTCGACTAGTGGAGATGTTGTATTATTTCCCTCAACTTTTATCACAACTTTGAAGTTTTTGTGTTGTGGTAAAAAACTTAATAAATCTAAGAATGAATTTAAATGAAAAATATTGAGCTCTAAGTCACATTAGAAATAACCAATATTATCTCTTAGGGTAAGAGTTTTTAGGTTATAGGTCTCTAACAACATTCTTATTTAGATATTAGTCACTAACAATATCAGATATCATATTTGGACATTAGTCCCTACAACATGACGTTCACATGATATCAGCTCTATATTATTTATTTTGTCCAAATCTTATAAGCAATCATTCTAAAAATCTAATTAAAATATTGAAAAACAAATTGGGAGTTTGTGCACAAGTGAGAAAGAATAATCAGATAGCACTGGAAAAAACTTTAGAGAAGAATTCTTCGCGAGAAGAGAAATACGTGCAGGAATAGTCGATAAAACAAAAAAAAAAAAAAGAAGGCAAAAAGGTTATTTGGTAACTTGGTTCACTACAGATAATGAAAGAAGAGGCAATGAGGTAAAAGTGTTGACATAATCAGTGAGTAATAAAATATTCCTTGTTTTATGATAAATTATTAGGTAGAGGGATTTGTAACAACTGAGTGATAAATTGTGGGGGGCTAATATTCATATGACATTGTAAGGGGACTAATATTCAAATAAGAGATTTAACTAGATGACCTTTAAATGTAAACTACTATATTCGATGAACAATATGAATTTGTATGTTTTTCTTCTTGTTTTATTTTCCTAATATCTTTCTATATCTACACTTACATTGATTCTCAAGATAAATCATATCCATCTTTCATTAAATATCGAACATGTTGGGATTTGGGTCAAACAAATAGTTCCACATAGGCTAGACGTGGGGATGATCTTGAGTTAATAAGGATTTGGGCAACTCCACCTAAAAGACTAGTCTTTTAGAATGGTGCCCCAAGTATTTCAATTGGTATCAGAGCCAAACCCGAACTTAGTCGTATGTGAGGGAGATGTTCGACGATGTAAGATCCCCCGAATAGCGCAAAGGCGCAATGGGCCTGATTACCCCAATGACGCAAAAAGGCGCAATAGACCCTTGTGAAGTTAATGTTGAGCTCTCGAGAAATTTGACAATGGTTCTCCCTTGCAATGGGTGCGCCGCCTCTTACGCGGTGTAGAGGAGTGAGTGACTGCAATTGGTAATTCACAAAAGGCGTACCGCCTTCTCACGTAATGAAGAGTTGGATCTCGATGGAGATTTGATCTTCTAGTGTGAAGATAGTTGAGCTTGCAGGGAGACCTTCTAGTGTGTAGATAGTTGAGCTTGCAGGAAAACTCTTTATTCGAGGGGGGATTGTTAGGATTTGGGTCTTACAAATAGTCCCACATCTGCTAGACGTGGGGATGATCTTGGGTATAAAAGGATTTGGGCAACTCCACTTAGAAGGCTAGTCTTTTGAGATGGTGCCCCAAGTCCTTCAATTACCACTTGTTGCATGCAAGGCAACAACCAGCGAGGAATTCAATAGCTGCAGCAGAAAGTACCCGAAGAACAATAAGAACAAGAAACAAGAGAGAAAGCAAACACAATATTTAACGAGGTTTGGCAATTTGCCTACGTCCTCGGGGGCATGGGAGAGAGAGTTTTTATCGATTCAATAACCAATACAATTTGTACCTTGCATACAATTCAAGAGAAAAACAATAAGAACAAGAAACAAGAGAGAAAGCAAATACAATATTTAACGAGGTTCAGCAATTTGCCTACGTCCTCGGGGCATGGGATAGAGAGTTTTTATCGATTCAACAACCAATACAATTTGTACCTTGCATACAATTCAAGAGGGTTCTGGCTTTTTATTTATAGCCAAAGAGACCCAATAATTGAGAAAACCCTAATTGGATTCGTTTCCAATTCAGAAACAAAGTCCGAATCTTGAAAGGAGAGACAAATCTGCTCCCAGATACGCCTGTCGGTTGACCAGCGGCCGACCGACTCAAGTACCCGATTGACCGGTCGGTCAAGCGTGTTCAACCGAGATTTTTTCATGTCAATCGGTCGACCGAGCGGTAGACCGTTACCTGCTACGGTCGACCGGGCGATCGACCGAGCTACCCTGTGCACGTTTGTGCACACCGGTCGACCGACCGATCGACCGGCCCTGCTTTGTGAACACTGGTCGACTGGGCGGTCGACCGGCCCTACTGCTGGTCTGATATAAGCTCTGTTCTCACGCTGTTCTTACTCCTTTTGGCTTCCGATCTCTACGCTATGTTTCCTAATGAGTTTGAAAAAAAAACTCCCATCATACATTTTTATCTTCTCTCTCCCTACAAAACACATACAAATTAAAAAAAAAAAAAGACATACAGAAAGTCATCTGCTTAAACCTCCGAGTTTATGACAAGTTGACGACGGATACAATAATTTGAAGCATAAGTGCCTGTGGATCATTTACTTTGTTGAATGTGGACAGACGAGGCAGAGTTGATAGCGATCATCAAAGAGAATAGTCGCACTTTGTTTGATTCATTCAGTGCATTAAATTTGCATCCAAGAGGCCCTTACTTTTTTTTTCATCTTAGTGAAAACGGTGAGCCGAAGGTCCCCGTGCTTCATTAAAAAGCTTTTAATGAAAATTTACGAAGAAACAAAAAAAAAAAAAAAAAAGAATTGTTTATGTCAGAAAAAGAGACCTAAAAGGACAACATCATGGTCCCGCAGCAGCGCTATTCACGTGTAATTTATGTCAGAATCATGCCCCCATCCGTAGTGTCCTCTGAATGATCATCGGAAGCCTCCCCGATGAAGAATGGCTCAACATCCACGTCACCGTCTCTCTCGCTCTGCCTGAAATTGGACAACCCCAGTAAAAAATAAAGGCAAAGCAAAGATTCAGAACTTGGTTGAGAGATTTGATCACGACCAGGCTGTTAAAAATTCTACAGTGACGTTATAATTCATTAAGGCTTTTAAGCTTATTATTAACTACTGTCGCTGCACGAGAGAACAAATCCTGCAAACAATGAGTACTCCATGTGACATTAGACTGCAGAAAATTCAATGGCTCAGCTTGCTAATGCATGCTCGCGGACAAGCAATATTCCCTATACGAGATTTTTACGTTCAGAACACAAGTTGCTTCGACTCTCTGATCCCAATTGATACAAGTACAATGAGAAAGCATAATTCATTTTGATATCGTACAAATAATAAACAATGGAACAAAATATAACTCTCATCACCTTCGCCAAGAACTCTATGCTGTTAATTTTCTTTCTTTCTTTTTGTCCTTTTCTTTTCCTTATTTTGGGAAAGTGAAATATGTATGTTATATTTTATTCGTGTGTTTGGCAGTTTAGATTGATGAGGGAGGAGACATGCATGAGGAAACATTTGTAGCCAAGATGTTACATATTATGGCCAGAAGTGCCAGTCAAAATGTGAAAAGAGAGAGAAAATAGTTGCCACCTTGAGTGACAGAAGCCATAGATCTTGGCTTGGACCCATTAGATATGGAAGAATACAGGACACTGGCTAGATTTTCCGTGTCTACCAAAGAGAAGAAAAGAAAAAGGAAAAAGAAAAATTCTGCCACTGTATGTTGATGGGGAACCCTACATATTAATCAATATTTGGGATCATCATTCTGATTTAAATGAGTTGTTAAGACTTTATTGGCTTTGGAACATGGATATTAATAGGAAAGGGTCCCGTATATATGATGAGCTGGTGAGCACTTTCTAATTGAGATAACACGACATATATTTTTTTTTTCCTTGAACAACAGGGTTGGATACTAGACCCCTGCGTTTCATTAACAAATCAAGCCAAGTGTTCATGATAACGTTATCACTGTTGCACTTAGCGCCTCCTTACAACAACTAACTTGAAGGACCCAAATAACGGAGATAGATGCGCCGGAGAAGACCCACACGACAAGAACAGAGAAAAAGAGAGAAAGCAAGCCAACACAATAATTAACGTGGTTCGACAATTTACTTACGTCCTCGGGGTAAGGGAGAGAGAGATTTTATTGATTCAACAATCAATTACAAGTTGTTCCTTGAGAGTTTCAGAGGGATACAATTTATGAGGGCTTTAATCCTTATTTATAGCCGAGAGTCCCAGGGTTTTAGGAAACCCCGATTGGATTCGACTCCAATTCAGAAAAGAAGTCCGAATCCGTTCAGGAGACAGTTTCCCCTGTCGGTCGACTGGCCGGTCAACCAACCTTGTCCCTCAGTCGATCGGTCGATCGATCGGGACCAACAGAGAGCCTTGTTTTTCAATCGGTCGACCGCTTACTTGTCACGGTGGACCGAGCGGTCAATCGGGCCGTGCTATGCACGTTATGCACACCGGTCGACCGGGTCCTGTGGGCGGTCGACCGAGTCCTGTCTCCTGGCTTGCGGCGTTCTCGCTCCTTTAAAACACTCTTCCAATCTCTGCGCTATCTCTTCTGATGAGTGTAAAAAACTCTTTCGATGTATTTTATCTCCTCTCTCCCTATAATTCTCTATCTCGGTGAAGATTTTTCAAATTTGAGCCGAACTCCAACGAACCTCTAGCGAAATCGACACACGATCTCAGCAAAAATCGACACACGATCTTAGCTTGAGCACTCCTAACGAAATCGACACACGATCTCGGTGAAATCGACACACGATCTCGACTTGGTCAACGGACGAAACCGGTTCCTTCAAAACGAATCGCCAGCACACATACAATTGATTTCACTGATCATATTAAATCCAAATTGAGTTTGTCGTCCCCTCAGGCAAAGCTCTCCAAACTCCAATTTGAATTGTAAGATTCCAACTTTAGTTCAGCTATCCAAATGGAATGTAACATACATGCCTTCCCAACGCTCCATTGAAGAGAAATACTATATGAGCCGACCAATGAACGTGTCTACAACTCAACAAATGGATGGAACACCATTCCAAATAACCTCAAAAAGAGCCCAACATGAGCCAACACTGACTCTCCAACTGATGGGCTCTCCAGTCCAAATGTTTTCAAGACTGTCCAACCAAATCTGAGTAGAGCACACCAAACACCATCATTGGCTTCAACAAACTGGATGCACACCCCCTTTATGCAAGCTCAATTATCTTTCACCAAAAGATTAACCGTTCATCGAGATCACAACACTTCACCTCTACGTGAAGTCCAACTCTTCACCTCTACGTGAAGTCCAAAACAGCTTCCCGAGAACCCAAATATGCCAAATAGCTTCATACGGGTTGCATCACCAAATAGCTGTGCCTTTATGGCTGCCTACGTACCTTGCCCAATGGATTAAGCCAACCATAGTTTATTGAAATGTGCTCCACTGAGCTCAAGCATCTGTGACTGAATCTTCATTAGCGAACCGAACTGGCTGAGTCATATGAACCTTCTTACTCCAGTCATGGAGAACAACGACCTTCAATTTGATCTGATCGCGGTCACCAACTGGAGATTCATGCTTCTTCTCCCATCTTCGTGGATTTATCTTGGTTCCAATAGTTGCAAATAATTTGATATTCTCATCAATGTTTTCAACCTGTTCAGCATCAAAACTGGTTACATGATCTCTACCCGGTGCCACATCTGGTGAAGTCCTTACTGATACCGAACCATCTGGAGGTGGTGGAGCAGCATCAACCTCTACCCGCTGTGATACATCCTTGGTCTTCAATCTCTCCACCTGCTGAGAGATGGTAGACTTTAATAATGAAGTCTCATCAAATATGACATGCTGACTCAACACAATCTTATTTTTTTAGGGTCCCACAACCTGTATCTTTTTACACAAACTCTTTTACTCACGGATTCACCTTTTAATCTTTGGCACAAAAGTAGGCTGGACTTTCAAATTCCCGCAGCAAATCATGAACTTGAGCAGTTTTCTCAGACCAAACTTTCATAAGAGTTTTACCTCCTATCGCAGTTGATGACAATCCATTTATGAGATGGCTAGCATATACAATCGCCTCAGCCCAAAATGATTTGTCTAATCGTGCATTAGACATCAAACACTGAACCTTCTCCAGCAAGGAACAGTTGATTTTCTTAGCCAACGCATGTATTCTATTGTGAAGTGGGTACCAATACCGGTGTTCTAACCAAATTGTAGGAATTAGTTCTTGTATCTTGCAACATTACCAATTTGAAGCTCCTTGATCTTTCTACCAGTCTGTTTCTTTATCATATCCTTTCACTTCACCAACATACCTAGGGCTTCAAGCCGCTCATGGGATATATCCAATAATGCCTAGATAAATTATCAATAAAAGAGACAAAATACCGATGACCTCCAAGTGATGCAGTCTTAGCAGGTCCCAAATACTAATGTGAACATAATCAAGAAGACCTTCCGAATGGTGAGTAGTGGTGCTGTTTTTCACCTTCTTCTTGTCCAGAATGCTGTGTTCACCTAATTTCATGTTGCAAGTAGATGCACCTGCTAATGATCCCTTCTTCACTAGAGCTTAAGACTTTTCTCCTTTGTGCCTAAGCCTCATTTGTTAGACCTGTATACAAACATCATCCGAAGAAATAGAAGTCTCACATGACCTATAACTGTACTACCCTTCAAGTAGTAGAAATTATTTCGGCGAACGCCCTTTATAACCACCATTGAGCCTTTGGTCATTTTGAGAACACCATCTCGTATAAATACCATACGACCCAATATTTTCAAAGCACCAATTAAGATAAGATTCTTTTTGAGTTGAGGTACATACCTCACTCTCTTTAATTCTCATACTATCTCATCAAACATCTTGACACGGACTGTACCATCCCTTCCACATTACACGAATGTTCATCGCTCATGACAGCGAAACATTCATCTAGCTTCTCAAAGTTAGAAAACCAATCCCTGTTCGGTCACACATGATAGGTAGCTCCTGTATCTAAAATTCACTCAAAATCGCCTAAGTAACCAATAGTTGGAATAGTACCGAAGAAAGAGAATACCGATAAGTCTGAGTCTGATCTATCCACCTGTGAAGTACTGACATGAGTACTGACCACCTGTGTCAGATTTGCCTCGCTTTTTGACTACTTCTTACTTTTGACTTTTTGACAATCAATCTTTCAGTGTCGTAGCACTTTGCATAAGGCACACTAGTTCTTCTTCAGATCTCTGAAATTTGACCTAAACTTTAATCTTTCTTGATCACATCTGCCCTTCCGATTTAAACTTCTGCCTCTTACCTCCAACGCCTCTATTGTTGTACCTTCAGAAGAAGACTGTCTATCCTACCTCCTTACTTTATAATTCACAAGAGCAGCTGACACCTCAATGTAGTTAAGTGTTTGTCTTCCATTGATCAATGTAAGAGTAAAAGTCTCATACTCTTCTTCAAAAAGAGAATTCAATAGAATCACCGCCTTATCCTCTTCATGATCTTCACATCCACATTAACTAAGCCTATAAGAAGCTTTGTGTAGCTATTCATGTATTTGTCAATGGAGAGTCATCTCTTATCTGAAAGCGATAAAATCTCCTCTTCAACTGCAACCACGACTCGATGCTCTTCGTCAGATGCTTTTTCTCCAGGATCTCCCACAGCTGCCTTGCAGATGTTTCATGCAATACATGATACTTGATGGCTTGTATCAAACAAGACCTTATTAAGCCATACGCCGTTCGATTCATCTTGTCCCAATTCTCATCAGTAGTAGTCTCCCTCTTTTTCTCCAACCGTTGAGTGTCTTCGAGATTTGATGTCGTCAATACATTCATCATCTCACATTTTCACATACCAAAGTTGTTCTTGTCGTCGAACTTCACCACATTAATCCTCAATGGATGTGGATTCACGGATTTCACCGTAGATATACTATCTCCAGCCATTTTGTCAATTGATTTCTCAAACAATGTAGAAAACAAACAGAGTTAGATCAAAAGAGTTAGATAAAGATAAGATCTTTATCTCAAAGCGAAACCCTCGAAGAGTTTCGAAGCGATCTACTCCTCCAAATTTGACTCCTCGAGCAATCCAAATGCTGTTTTGAGATCGACACACAATCCCACAAATAGTCTCATCGCTGCTCCGAGTCGACACATGATCTCCGCCCAACAGCCACCAATGCCCTTGGATCGACACACGATCCTACGACGAGCCTGGAATGCTCTAATATCACTTGTTGCGCCTAGCGCCTTCTTGCAACAACTAACTTGAGGAACCTAAGCAACAGAGATAGATGCACCGGAGAAGAACCCACACGACAAGAACAGAGAAACAAGAAAGAAAGCAAGCCATCAGAATATTTAATGAGGTTCGGCAATTTGCCTACGTCCTCGGAGTAAGGGAGAGAGATTTTATTGATTCAATAATCAATTACAAGTTTTTCCTTGAGGATTTCAGAGGGATACAATTCATGAGGGTTTTAACCCTAATTTATAGCCAGAGAGTCCCAGAGTATTAGGAAACCCTGATTGGATTCGACTCCAATTCAGAAAAGAAGTCTGAATCCGTTCAGAAGACAGCTTCGCCTGTCGGTCGACCGGTTGGTCGGTCGGTCAACCTTGTCCCACGGTCGACCAGTCGGTCGACCGGGATCAACAGAGAGTAGGGTGGCAATTGGGTCGGGTCGGGTCGACCCGACCCGATTACTGCTCGATCCATATAATAATCGGGTCGGGTCGACCCGACCCGATTATTGTAGGGGTCAAAAATTCAGACCCAGACCCGATCCATTCTTAGTCGGGAAAGTATAAAGAAATTGTATTTAAAATTTAATAATCGGGTCAAATGGGTCGGGTCGGGTTGACCCGACCCGACCCATTTGACCCGATTATTAAATTTTAAATACAATTTCTTTATACTTTATTACCAAATTGTTAGGTGGTATAGTTAGTCATCACACTAAACTCCACACACTAGAGGCCACGGGTTCAAAACTGGTATTACGTATTTTTTTTGACAATTTGATTTAGGCGAAGGGGAGGAGGCGGGGGCGGTAGAGGAGGAGATCATGGGGAGGACGCCGAGGAGGAGAGAGAATAATCGGGTCTGGCGGGTCAAGCGGGTTTGGCGGGTTCGGGTCGACCCGACGCATTTAATAATCGGGTCAGACGGGTCGACCCGATTACGACCCAAACCTAGACCCATTAACTTCGGGTCAGGTCGGGTCGGGTCTGCCAGGTCGCGACCCGTCTGCCACCCCTAACAGAGAGCCCTGTTTTTCAGTCGGTCGACTAGGCCATGCTGTGCACATTGTGCACACCGGTCGACCGGGCGGTCGACCGGGCCCTGTCTCCTGGCCTGCTACGAGCTGCGTTCTCGCTCCTTTAAAAAACTCTTCCGATCTATGCACTATCTTTTCCGGTGAGTTTAAAAAACTCTTCTGATGTATTTTATCTCATCTATCTCCTCTCTCCCTACAATCACGCAAGAGACAAAACATACATTGCTCTCTCATCCCTCAAGGGGTAAAAAACCGATGGAAATCATCGATAAATCAGCTCATGGGGTGAGGCCATGAAGTCGTGGCTATCACTCTCATCTCGCGCCTGGAATCATCGTGATCGTCTTCCTCATTGTCGTTGGTGGATGGGTGCCGCCACATCCAATCTAGTTGTACTTCTGCACACCTCTGGGATGATGGTAATGGCCCAGGTCTTGCTATAACTGTAAGAAAGATGAATATTTCAGCAAAAATCCAAGTTTCCGTCAACAGTGGTAAGATTTAGGGGTGAGCAGAGTTCGGTTATAACCGAAATAACCGACCAAAAATCGAAACCCGAACCCGAACCGAACCGAACCGCTCTAGTTCGGTTCGGTTTCGGTTTTGTGTTTCAAAAACCGAACTCGATCGAACCGAACCGAATCTCTTACCCTATATATCACTCCACCCATTTCAATTTAGTGAATCATATAGTTCATAACAAAAACTAATGAAAACTTATCTCATTACTTCTAACATTACCATCTTTTTTATGTTGAATATGTGAAAGTTATGTTAAGTACACCATCACAATTAAGAATAATATTCATATTAATATAGTTCTTTTTTTTATTCTTGCCATTAAAAGTTAGTAATAATTATGTGAGTTTTGATATAAGAGCCCAAATATAGCGTAAAAGTTTTAGAATATGAAAATTTTAATTCACATGGAAAAATATTGGCCTAACCGAAAAAACCGAAAAACCGAACCGAACTTAGTCGGTTCGGTTCGGTTCGGTTACTAAGTCTAATCGGTTCGGTTCGATTTTGCAAAAATTAGCAAAAACCGAACCGAACCGACCGATGCTCACCCTAGTAAGATTATCTAACCAAACTAGTGACACCCTTCTTTAGCCCTTTGATTCCTGCAAATAAATTTGCCCCTCAAAAAAATTGCTAGACAATCTTCATCATGTTTTTTTTTTTTTTTTTTTTTTTTTTTGAGAGAAGACATTCTTCCATCATATGGTTTTTGCTACTTAACCATCAATCATTTCTTTCTCCGTTTCATTCATTAGGCAATAAAAGCTTAGAACGATGACCGTTCTTGATATAGCCTAATATGATATCTGCCTAATTAATATAATATTTGGTAGCTCGAAACTCTCTTGTTGTCATTGTCATGTATGCGTGGTAAAATTTACCACTCATGAAATACTCTATACTCTTAGAATACACACACTTGAGTCATTTGAGAAAGATATGGAGATAAATCTTTCTCATTCAAATTCAATCTTAGACTATTCAAATTGAAGTTCCACTCCGTTGGGGTTGATGAATGCTTAAAAATAAAAATTAAATGTTTTGAATATTTTTTACTTATCATCAAATAGGTACAAAAGGAACGACCGAAATAGTGAGTTGTGTAGTTTAACGATGTAAAATATTTGAAACCTAACAAAAGTTGGTGCATGAGAGTTTTTAAATATTAGATTGTGATCAAATAATCAAATCGAGAATTTATATGTTTAAAGTCATAAATCTAAGTAATATGCTACTTTTTTGCCGTTCATTTTATACCTACTTAGGCTATTCGGTACATGGACAAGAAAACTACAAATTTTTGATTTTTAATTTTTAATTACTTTAAATAATATAGATCAACTTCAGCAGAGTGCATCCTGTATTTGAGTGAAAAGTTTCTCTATGTGTGTGAGACAAACTAGAGATTTAAAAAAAAAAAAAAAAGAGCATGCAAAAGAATCAGTCTCAGCTCCCACAACCACCAATAATCCAACCACATTTCTTCATGAGAATAATTGAGAAAATAGTCAATGACATTAACGAGATTGCCTGGCAAATTAACATAAAACCTGTCCTTTTATTGTAACCATTCTACAGGTTAGATGAGACTTTAAGCTGCTAGGTTGTGGGCTAACAATGTATGCCGAATACTCCCACTCAAATGAAAAAAAGCACACACAGATATATGATGTACAACAAACAAGAAGAGGAATAATAATTTTACTACAAGATTTGAAAACAGAATCTGTTAGTATCTGTCATAAAACATGAAGGGTCATGTCACTCTAAGCTGGCCATGCTTCCTAATTTATTGTGATAATCTCTCTCATATGTAACTCATCTAACAATCAGAAGATCAATGGCTTAACAAATACAGAATGCACAGATCACAGTGTTAATGACAATTTGGTTCAGTGCTTTCATTAGGTAATATTTGTTCAAGTTTATTGCTCTCTCTACTCAAATTTGTTTGCTTTGCACTCAACAATGAGACTAACAAGAAAATAAGATAGAACAAACATATTGATCGGGTTCAGGCTTTCAGACTCTACATAAATATTTCCTCTCTTGGACTCGGGTATTGATATGGTGTATGATGATGATAATGGGAGGTTAAATGATTTTTGACTTGGATCTCTTCCACCATTTCAAGATAAAGCAATTCCAACCATGTGGGTCCAAGGCATTGGTGTAAGGGGAGCGGGTTAGCTCCTTCGCGCGAAGGACCAGGATGGTTCTTCGCTCGTTGTAAGCCGTCCATCACAGCAGATGGACGGCCTGATGAGGAGAAAGGAAAAAAATGTGTTTTTGTTCTTCTCTCTCCTTGGAGGGCCGTCCGACGTCTGGTCTTTCGCCTGAAGGAGCTAACCCGCTCCCTGGTGTAAGATGATTGTGTGGGCCTAAATAGAAGTGAACAATATACATTTGCCTGTATTTTAAGAGAAGTAAGTTTCCTACTAGTTTATGGTCTACTTGTGTACATGAAGGTTGCATTTCAAGAAACTGATAGCTAGCATCTATGTTGCTTACAGATATGAGATAATGAAAACAATACGATACAGGTAAGCAGACACAAACAAATTTTATAAAATCAGGATCCAGACACTGTGAATACAGTAATTAAAATAAAAAAAATTATTTGTATGTGAGTTAATATCTTATTTATAATATGAATATGCAAGACTATAATGTTAATGAAACACATTACCTCAGAGATTCAAATATATGTTCAAGTACATATTGAGAAATCATATAAAATTGTGAAACCAAATTCCAAGTCTCGGACATGTTTCAACAAATTCTTGTTTTTAGCAAGGGTAGTTGTAATGGACTGAACTTAGAATCGGCTGAGGTCTGAACCTGTGTTCTGGTTCTAAGCCTGCAAGACAAGGCACCATTTGAACCCTCCAATGTCTGTCACTTAACATCTAAGATATCAGGTAATCAATTCAAGAATTAAGTAAAATCTTTAGAGATTACGATGTAGGAAGCGAAGGCAACAACAACAGTAAGATTTGCAGTAGTCGACTAATCTTCTTAATAGTCGACTTACTAGCGCACTAACCCTCTCAGTAGTCGACTAATCCAATCTTAGTAGCTGACTAATCTGATTCAATAGAGAATTGGTAATTTTTTAAGCTTCTCAGTAGTTGACTGATCAGCTTCATTAGTCGACCAATCCTGTCAACTGACCTTTGTATCAGAAGTTCTTATTCTATTTAGGATTTTGTTTTCTGATCCATTTAGTTTCCAAATTGTTTTTGTTTTTAGTTTTCTAATTAGATTATGCTACTTCTTTTAAAGCTTACTTAAAATCTATTGTATTCTTTGTTTTGTTCACAACATACAATATTTTGATAAACTCAATTAGAGTTTTTCTTCTTAAATTGCTTGCGGATTCGAATTGTTATCTTTTGGTCGTCGATTCGAGTTGTTTGCCTGAGGATTCATACCTAAAAGTATCTTTCAGAGTTCGTTAGTTGTAGAACGAGATCTAACCGTGTTGCTCAAAAGTGTCTTTATGCTAGTAAAACTAATCTAAAAGAAGAAATTACATTAAAAAAAAATGTTACAAATTGTATGTACTGTTCTTTTTTTGAGAGAAGTATATAATATTCTATTATTTTATAAAATTCAGTATGGACTGAACTGTACGTGGGTACGCCCCCAAGTGTCATTGTATTAGAGCAATGGCATTTGGCTGTTCATACACTTGTATTTTGAGCTTTAGCTGTTCGCTGCACTTTGGACCCTGAGTTATTCCTCAACTCTCTTTAACTACGCTTTTATTGTTGGGGGCATAGTTTTTGTCCTTGTAACAACATTTGGAGTAGCAAAGTTTTAGGAGCAAATCACATCAAATGTTAAAATTATCAAAAACAAAATAAAGTTGGAATTAATTAATAAAGTAAACATAAAATATTTTGTTGGTAAATTGAATAAAGATAAAAGTTGTTTGAGTGGGTTTTAAATTAGCCTTAAAATACACTTTTGGCTCATGTTTACCTTTAAATGAAGTTTTTTATGAGATGCCAAAACTCACTTATGTAAAAAGAAGGATTTTTTTTTATTTTGCTTGAACAACACGATATCCAACTATTATTGATGTTTACCCATTTGCTTTTAACTAGTGGGGTTACTTCTTCTTCTTATCTCCTTTCTCATACATCTTCTTCATAAAATGGAAACTTAAATAAACTTATACCCATTAATACATTATTCTAATAGAAAACTTAAATAAATGACTTGATGCTTTGGACCTTTCTTGACCTTGTTTTTCTCATTTTGGTAAAACCAATTGATCTTTTCTTCTTTTTTTCTTTTTTTTTTTGCTTGCCAGAATACTTTCTCTGGGAGTCGAACGCGAAACCTCCTGTGGCTTGGTCCATTTCTCAGTGAAAACAAGTTGGGCCATAACAACTGGCATGCAGTGTGGGATTCAAATCTCACTTGCACTCAAGCAAATGGCCTATTTCGGATATGACTCGCGCGCGATAACAACTGGTATATTGTCGAGAACAACCTGGACCTGCAACATAATAGATTGATCGTGTTTAGTTCTAGTGGGGTTACTAAACTTACGAGATCTGAGTTCCTTCATCTTTGATTTGATTAAAAAAGTGCATCAAATGTGGAAATAATACTTAGATTATACCAAGCAGTGTAATGCAATATTTCTAAAAATTAAATGCTTATATTCCTGAAAATTTAATGTGAGAAGGGAATTTTGAGTTCCTTGCACGCACACTAAAGCTTAAACCCCATTATGGTTTACAAATTACAAGTAATATTTCAGAACAGAGAAATGAAAATGCTACAAAAAGTACGGGCTTGACCCAAAAGTTTCTGATAAGACTTAAATTGTTCTCTAATGTGGCCATCTTAATGGCCCAACAGGCTTAAATTTTGAAGCATGGGCCATTTAGACTAACCATCAGAAATGATATATAACAGTTACATGTATTATTCTATTATTTTATAAAATACAGTGCGGGCGTCCGTCCATACGAGACTGGATGTGGGTCCCCTCCTGACGATGAACAATTATTTGGCTTTTGCAACTAGCATTAGAAACTTGGTATGGTTATATGCTTTTAAACCGTGGAAGATTCTAAGAGAGAGGATCACATATATGCTTTAAACTTTAGGATAACTACTCATATAAAGAAATGCAGTGGAAATATATTTGCATCAATTTTAGACAATTATTGAAATGAAGAATAATAAACATAATCTGCTTCTTACTCATTTTTGTGTGAAAAAGTGTAATTTCTTTCAAATGAAAGTTGTGTAGTGTATTCCAAATGAAAGCAATGCTTAGGTCTATCCATGTATTGAGATCATTTTAGAACAAACTGCAACTATTTGAGGTTGAGGATCCGAATTTCTTCCATCAAATGAAATATGGGAGAAAGTGAATATACAAATTAATTATGTGTTTATTGCCTTTTTATATTCAAAGAATTTTCTTTCCTTAAACTATTTGAGTTAAGATTGATACCAATAGACATCGCTGATCAAGTAAATCATTAGTGCTGTTTAGCCAACAAGCCACTAATTTAAGTTGTCTTCTTCGGAAATTATATGGTTTTTCTAGCTCTCATCATGCCTTTCATTATGTCTTTCATTATGATAAAATTGGTGCCCTTTCGGAGGAATCCAACACACGCCAATCATCGAGATCAGAGTTCAAACACCGAGTCAATCACCAAGATCAGAGTTCTAACACCGAGTCAATCATCAAACAATTATAGCGCGAACATAAATACAAAGAAATACAAAGATTGAAAGCGAGAACAAACAACTTAACGAGATTCGACAACTTGCCTACATCCTCAGGGTAGAAGGGAGAAGATATTCTTCAACTAACAAAGTTACAAGGGATACAAATTGGTCTGAAGATCCAAATTGGAGAAACTACACACTAGGCTGTAGAATTCTCTCAAATAAACTAGTTCTACAACTCACAATACAAATCACAACTCTCAAAGATCTAGATTACAATTGGGGTGCAGAGCCCTGTATATAACCTGAAGAACAATCAATTAAAGGAAACCCAAATTCAAATCGAAATCAAATTCAAAACAAAAACCTGAAACTAACTCAAAATAGCCAGAATCCGAGTTACAGTTGACCGGGCGGTCGACAGCTAGCTCAAACTGTTTTGGACTGCATTCGGGTCAGTCGATCGGACAATGGACCGACCGTAGTCATTTCTGTTCTACACTTCGAGCTGGTGGTGGTCAACCGCCATGTTTTCTTCTGTCCAGTGTGCACCTTCGTGCACGTCGATCAACCGAGCGATCGATCGACCTGATACTTCCTCTGTGCTATTCCCACAGAGTTAAAAAATTATACCAAGGTTTTACTCTGATCTTCTCCCTCACAGTTCTCCACCTCGGTGAAGATTCTCTAATCTGAGACAAACATCACGAATTGCCAACTTCAACTCAGCAACTAGTTATGCCATTACGGCTGCCTACGTACCCCGTTCCTAAGGGATCTAGCCATACATAGTTCATCCAAACAAGCTGCGAAAAGTTCAACCATCAACTGATACCAAATTTGTAGCAACAAACACAATTGGCTGAGTCATATGGATCTCACCATCACGATTATCATGAAGAACAATAGTCTTCAACTTAAGCTGATCTAGATCATCAACTTGAGATCCACACTTCTTTATACCCACTTTTTTGGATTCTTCTTGATTCTTTTCATTGCAATCAAATCAACCGTTCAACCTTTTTAGCATAAAAAATGGCTACATGATCTTTATCCGGTGTCATATCCGGTTAGGTTCCAACTGAGAACCAACTGGAGACTGTGTTAGATGGAGGAGTAACATCATCCTCCATCCGCTGTAATATTCCTTGTTCTTCATACTCTCCACCTCCTGAGAAACGGTAGTTGAAGCCTCATAAAATATGACATACATGCTCAACACGATCTTCTTGTTTTCAGAGTCCCTTAACTTGTAGCCTTTCAAATTTCTTTTGATTCCAAAAAACACAAGCATTTTTGCTCGCGGATTCAACTGATCATGTTTGACTCCAAAGTAGGTCGGATGTTCAAATACCTATATCAAACTATAGTCTTAAGCATCTCCACCCGATCAAATATCCACAGAATTTTACTTCTATTGCAATCGACGATAATCTATTCGTAAGAAGACTAGCGTATTTTAAAACCTCAACCTAAAATGATGTGTCTAATGATGCATTAGAAAATAAATGTCGAGCCTTTCTCCAGAAGACACGGTTCATCACCTTAGCCACTCCAATCTATTTTCCAACTAAAAAGTGAATATCAATACTATTGTTCTGGTCAAATCGCAGGAATCGATCCTTATACTCTCCATCATGATCAAATTAGAGCACTTGATTTCCTACCAGTGTTTCTCTATCAACTCTTTCACTTCACGAACAAATATAGGACTTCAAATTTTTGTCTCAAACACCCAACAACGCCTAGATAAATCATTAACAAAAGAGAAAAATATTGATGGCCTCCAAGCGATGCAGTCTTGATAGGCCCCCGAACATCAATGTGAACACAATCAAGAAGGCCTTCCGAGTGGTGAATAACGTTGTCAAATTTTACCTTCGTCTTCTTGTCCAGAACACAACTTCCACTAAATTTCAAATTGCAGGTCAATGCACCTTCTATAATCCTTGCTTAGCCAATACTTTCAAAAAATTCAAACCAACATGTCCGAGTCTCATCTGCCATAATCTAGTAAAATCGCCTTCCAAATGTTTTGAAGTCATCAAATTTTCAGTAACTGGACCACCCTTAGGTAGTATAAGTTGTTGTGTCAAATGCCCTTCAGAATAACCAATGAGCCACTGGACATCTTGAGAATGCCTTCTCGAAGAGTTCTTTCAGGCCCTGCGCTTTCAAAGCTCCAACTAAGATAAGATTTTTCTTCAACTGAGGAATGTATCTAACGTCCTTCAACTTTATCACCATCCCATCAGACAACTTGATGTGAACTGTACATATTCCTTCAATCTGACATGTGTATACATCTTCGAATGACACCAAACCTCCATCTAGTTTTTCAAAACTAGCAAATCACTTCCGCTTAGGACAAACGTGATAGGTAGCACCCATATTCAAAATTACTTAGATTCCTCTGAATAGCAACGTGTAGGAGTAAAAGAGAGACAATGCTGAAGAGTCTGAATCATTACCATGATCCGCCTGTGCGAAATTTGTCTCTAATTTTGATCTCTTCTCCTTCTTGAACCTTTGACAATCAATTTCCAATGCCTTTCTTCCTTGCAGAAAGCACACTAGTTCTTTTCCAGTTTGCGATTATCAGTCTTGGACTTATCAACATCTCCCTTGTCCTTCTGATGATTAGAACCAATTCCTCTTATAGTCAACGCCTCTGCTGTTGTGCTACTGGAAGAAGACTCCTTGTTTTTTCTTCTCACCTCGTGATTCACAAGAGCAGCCGACACATCATTATAACTAAGTAAAGACTTATCATTGATCAAGATTAAAACGAAGGTCTCATACTATTCATTGAAAGAGAACTTAATAGAAGCAACGCCTTGTCTTCGTCCTTAATCACCTTATCCATGTTAGTTAGGTCTGCAAGAAACTTTGTATAGTTATTCATGTGTTCACTAATAGAGATTCTGTTCTTCAACTAGAAGTGATAAAATCTCCTCTTTAAATGCAAGTGATTCTCAATGCTCTTCGTCAAATACTTGCTTTCAAAAGTCTCCCAAATCTTCTTTGTAAAAGTCTTTGTCACCACGTGATACTTGATGTTTTGTGTCTAACAAGACCTAATGACACCATATGCCATCCAGTTCATCTTATTCTAATCCTTCTCTGAAGTTTCCGCTAGTTTCTCTTGCAAAAGCAATATGTCTTCCAAATTATGCACATTCAGTGCATCCATCACCTCGCATCTCCACATATCGAAGTTGTTCGTGCTATCAAACTTCACCACATCGATTTTTGACTGGTGGATGTTCACGATCTTCACCGTACACTGATTATCCTCGGCCATCTCCTCTAGAAAGCACCAAATACAATGTGAAAAATCGACGAAACTAGATCCAAAATAGATAAAGATCAGTTACCTCAAAGTGAAATCCTAAACGAACGATCTACTCCACCCAAACTGATCCCAACGAACAAACCAACGCTATTCTGAGATTAGCACACGATCCCACAAACAGACCAATGCCGCTCTGAGATCGACCAACGATCTCTGGCGAAGAAGTCATGATGCTCTTGAGATCGACACATGATCCCTTGAGGAATATGGGATGCTCTGATACCACTTGTTGCCCTTTCAAAGGAATCCAGCACACGCCAATCACTAAAATCAGAGTTCCAATGCCGAGTCAATCACCAAATAATTATAGCACGAACAAAAATTCAAAGAAATACAAAGAGAGAAAGTTAGAACAAACAATTTAATGAGATTTGATAATTTGCCTATGTCCTCGGTACAGAAAGGAGAAAATCTTATTCAACCAAAAGAGTTACAGGGGCCACAAATTGATCCAAAAATACAAATTAGAGAAACTACGTACTACGCCGTAGCAATCTCTCAAACAAACTAACCCTAGAACTCACAATATAAATCACCTCTCTCAAATTCAAGATTACAATTTGAGTGCACAGACCCACTTTATATAGCCAAAGGAACAATCAATAGGAGAAAACACAAATTCGGATTGACAATTCAAGACAGATACCTGAAACTAACTCAAAATAGTCAGAACCAGAGTTGTGGTCCACCGGGCGGTCTACCGCTAGCACAAACTATACTGGACTGCCCTCGGGTCGGTCGACCGACTATAGTCATTTCTGTTCCACACTTCAGACTGGTCAACCGCTCTGTTTCCTTCTGTCCAGTGTGTTCCTTCGTGAACATCGATCGACCGGACCCGATACTTCCTATGTGCTTTTCACATTGAGTTACTCTACCGAGCTTTTACTCTGATTTTCTCCCCCACACAAATTTCTCCTATCAAAATTCTACTTTTCTAATTTTACTTACAACAAGAAAAACGAGACCATATGAAGTGGGACAACCAACACAACTACAGAACTGTCAATTAAACTGCCGCAAGAAAGAGTAGAAGTCTGACAGTGCAATTTTCTTTCTTGAAAACGAGAAAATTGAATCTTTCGCTTTCTTGGAAGCAAACACAATGCTGAATGTGTGCAAATGAAATTGAAAATACGTTTCCTACAATACTATTTCACTTCTCTGGCTAAGATAGTCCATAGCAATTTCCTAATAAAGTGTATATAACTTTTACTATATATCAAGAACATTATGGTTCCTCCATCGTTATTTTGTGTTTTCAATGTTGGGCCTGTTTGGTTAAGGGTGGAAGTGAGGAAGTAAGGAAGTGAGGAAGTGGAATTAGTTCCCTTTGGAATTGGGAATTAGTTAGTAAGTTTTCGGTGTTTGGATGCTGTTGGGAAGTGTGGTTTGGAAAATGTTATGTCTTTTCCGGTGTTTGGATGGTAATGTGGAAGTGGAAGTGGAAAAGTTGACCATAAAGTCGACCGCAAAATAATATTAAAATAAAAATTAATTAAGAAAAATAAAAAATGGATTGTAATTAGAATGCAAGTGAGATTTACATGACCAAAAAATTAACTGTTTTATACTACAACTTATTATAAATGAGATTTACATGATCACAAAATTAACTGTAGCACCCTGAAAGTGAGAAAATGATTATGTAAAAGAGAGAAGAAAAAAGGAAAAGAAGTTTTCTTATTTTCTTTTTCGGTATTTGGATAGATAGAAAAGTGAGCAATTATGTTTCCTCATTTCCTTGCTCCCACCCACTTCCATGCAAACAAACACGCGTTGTAGGACGAGTAGGAAACCAGCATGAAGAACGTCGGAGTTAAAAGAAACTCTTTGCTTTGAGAAATTTAATGATGAAATGACTATCCTTTATGGTGAATTTATAATGCAGGTACCAGAGAAATGACTTGAAGTCATGTCATATATTGAATGATACAACGAAGGCTGAAAAGAAATTTGTACCAATATGTCTCATTTTAGGTGTGAGTTCCTAGTCATTAGAGGAATTATGAAAAATAAGAAGTTGCATTGTTGTTACAAGTGACTCTTACTGAATATTTGAGTGCAAGAGGATTCCTGAGCGCGAGGGGCAAAAACTAATAGCAAGTAAAATTTTAAGATGTTTGACAGATAATAAAAGCATATGTACTTATTTTTTCTTATTTCTATTTCTAAAAGAAGAAGTTCGTCTTAAATTAAATAATCACGTCGAAATTTATACATGGAGTTGAGAGTCTAAGATCTTATTGATAGAGTTTTTTAACTCATTAGAAAAAAATAGTCCAGACTTATAGATAATTAAAGCACGGCTGAAGATAGAGGCCCGATCGACCGGCTATGAACAGATATGCATAGAAGAAATGATGGTGGAGTTTGGTCAACCGCCTGATTGACCAAACAGTAGGGAGCAGCACAGGACAGATGAGAGCGATCGACCGCCCAGTCGACAGTCCAGAAGAATGTTTTTGGCTCTGCACAATAAGCAGTCGACCACCTGTTCGACCGGCCAGAGCGCATAACTGAGCCTGCATAGCTAGCGGTCGAGTCAATCGCATGACGGAGTGTTCTAGTTGGATTTTGTATTCGTTTCTGATCCGAATTCAAATTTTGGTTCTTTTCTTCGTAGATTCTCTGGCTACATAAAAAGAGGTATTGTCCTTATTGTTTATAACCTGAATTGATTGATTAATAAGATCTCTTCCCCTTCTACCTCGAGAACGTTGGCAATTGTCGAACCTCATTAATTATGTGTTTCTCGCTTTCTTTCTTGTTTATTTATTCTTGTTGTGTTCGCGATTATTCTGCGCATATTCTGATGGACCTTCGTCGGTCCCTTTGAAAGCTGATCGAAGATTTCATTTAGAAGTAAATATCCAATCTTTATCTATTTAGATTTGTTTTCACTAATTGGTCATGTCCAACTTTTCAAAATACGCTGAAGCGGAGACGCGACGCGAGTTGACGACGCATATACGCAAGAAAAATACCTCACGCATACGTGCTAAGCCTTAAGTAACCCGAACAAGTTATACAAATCTACTACAATAAA